>QMIH01000128.1:262318-305297 GCA_003987875.1 Clarias batrachus
ATATATATTATTACAATATGTTATATACTTTTTTATATATTTTTAAGAATAACACTTTTAATAATGATGCTTAATAATATGTAAAGCATCCAATCACTTGAGACTATTACTGTAACATTGCATAAATTGTTATGTGTTATTTTCTAGTGTCATTCTCTGTGCGGTGTATCGTTATAAAACATTTTCTTCAAAATCCCATATTAATTAAAAAGTTTGTTTAAAAACTACTTTTTTTTTTATACCCCCAAATGTATTGTTTTTTTTTTTTAATTCATATTGGTCACATGATCTCATGATGTGAAACCACACCATAGACTACAATTACTAAGACGAAGTCTAGATACCTTTGGTGCTTGCCCCAAAAAATAACACAAAAACATACAATGTCAGTAGGATTTCCACACATCTTTGTTTCTTGGCTGCAAAAAAAAATAAATATGGATATATAGGGAGCCTGAAGACCCTCATAATAATAAGAAAACATTAAGAAAACATAGGGTGCCTAAACAACCTTTTGTTGCCTGGTCCCTAAAAATGCTTATACATATATTTAAAAATAGTAATAATTTATGCATGAAAGGATTGAAACCAACCTACATCTAAGAACCACCTTAAATCCTCAGCCGTGTGATCTCAGGAATACTGTTAGTTGTATGGCTTTTCTCCTTTTTATTGAATTCAGCCATCTAACACCTCCAGGAAGCCCAATAATAGTGTCTCAATCCCTTTTGATAAGAAATCGAATGAGGCAGTGGCTAGAGGGAAGAGTGAGCAATTATGTCATTAATGCCTCCCTGTCTTTTCTCTTAAAAAAAGATCAGTGGAAACAGGGTTTTTTTTTTTTTTTTTAATTGGTACATATTGACATGGCACTTTCAAAGCATCTTTTGCTTAACCTGACGTCTGTAAAGGGATCTTCCTTTGATAAAATATGCATATTTGAGAGATGTGTCAGTGGATGCGTGTATAAAGTAAAAGTATAAAGCCTATGATTTTTTTTTTTTTTAAATGTTCATATTCCAGATTTTTTTTATAAATGGAGCATAAACTCAAAAAAAAAAAAAAAAAGTTTGGTGTGCCAATTCCTGTAGCTTTGTAGCTCCGAACTGTCTGATGTGCTGCCAAGCTGGGCACTAAGGGTGTATCCATGGGAGGAAGGTGTGTGTGTGGGATATGAGGTTGGTTGGGAAGCACTGCTGGTGAACTAAACATCGGAAGAATGCCAGATAACGAGATGCCAAGATCCCACCTGGCATTTTTTTTTTTTTGAGAGGGGGGGGAGATAGAGAGATAATAGAGAGATTTTGTATGCCAGTTTAAAAAAGTAGGGCAGATGGTTTATCAGATCAGATGAACTCACCTATGATCTAATAACCCCCTGTAAAGATGCTCAGGAGGAGTACGCCTACGAGCAAACAAACAGTAACACGTCTCTATGTGTAAAGATCCTTAGGGAGGCACATCATACAGTACATACAAACCCAGATTTAGTATTCTGTTTTATTTAGAATTGTTGGTAGGAAGATAGATGGATGGATGGATGGATGGATGTCGCCTCGACACACTAGCACGTACCATACTTTAGCAGTTGAGTTCTGTCTCTATAGGGTGCACTTCTATTCATTGCGTTCTTCATTTTCATGAATGCCACTTTGAGCTATAACCAAATAACGTAAATATGGCTTGTAACCATCTGGAACCAGTTAACACATGGCAAGAGCTATAACAGAACAATCCAAGTCTGTCATTTTTATATACTGTAACGGAATCACTCTTGGAAGCCTTCAATGTTTTAAACAATGTTAATGGTTTTTAGGGAACAACCACACTTCAAGCATCATCAGTTCTTGAAAGTTCTTGAAATATTCTTCAGCTCAGAGGTATTGAAGGAAAGCGCTCACCTCCGTAACAGTCAATAAATATCCAAGTGGTTTATTTATTTATATATATATATAAAAATATCTTTTTACTTTTAATGTGCAGTCTTAGTCTATTTTCCTCCCAAAACTGAGCGTGCAAGGTAGCCGCTTAAGTATCAAATATCCTAGAATTCATAATTTCCTTCTTCTCTATCATTTTTTTTTTTTATAATACTATTTTATAATGTAATTTTCATCTTGCAAATCCTCTTTGACTTTTTTTTCCTGGTAATATGCCGTATATTAAGGGAATAACGCAATAAAAATGCACAGTGGAGAATTTAATTGCTTGCCGAAAACGGCTTATGAGAGCGCGAAGGAGTAGGAGGGGGATTGTTAGAGTATAAAAAAAAAAAAAAGAAAAAAAGAAGTGGATGATGAGAAAAGCAGCGATGTTAGAGAGTGTGTTCACAGCCTCGACAACATGGTTGATGCCGCGTTAGGCAAAGTGTGAGGTGCTTGCTATGCCAGTGTCGTCAGGGTGCGGCGGTTCTACAAGCTGTCCCGCTACAATCCCTTTAAGCTACAAAAAATAAATAAATAAATAAATAAAATTGAAAAATGCATGCTGCATTAAATCTCTCTCCCTCTCTCTAAAATTCTATCCTTCTTTCGTGCTCTTTGCATATTTTCCACACTGCTCAGAAACCGTAAGGTGATCATTTCCTCTTTGACAGATAAAGTGTTAAAGAAGGCAATAAGTGTATTGCGCAGACTAACGCTAACATGGTAGCAGCTCAGCTAAAGTCTTCCAGGCAGCACAGTTCTTGCAGTTAAACCATGCGTTTATGTAATTACTTGCCAATGTTTTAGCGTATTACTGAAGGACTCCAGTAAGGGGCACTGCGGAGAATTCGATCAGAGTTTTTCATGATGTAAACAAACATCATGTTTGGGCATGCGTATTTAACAATGTGCAGCGGTAAAAATAAATCATACAGGTGGTGGTAATTGAGGAACCTGATAGCACAACGTCTCCACGAAACTTTCCACCGTTTTACTGTTTAAATGAATATATGGTATCTTGCGCCAATTTGAAGACATGCACCGAAAGAACACAGGATATGCGTTCACGTCCGGATAGTTCAAATTAGGTATATTTCTGCCCTAGCGCTTTGCTTCCACCACTCCACCCTTTGCATGCTCAATACATGTTAATAGATATTGTGACAGTTTAGGCTTTCAATGTTGACTTGGGCATGGTTTCAACCACTGCATAAACTCTACTGCATAAATGATGCTGTAGCTGTCAGGAGAATGGCTTTCATAAAGAAATGTTGCTCTTAAATATATAGCTTTGAGATCAAGGGGGGGCGCGTTTAATTTTTCTTCTCCCGGCACATGCGACAGCCTGAGAAGTATTGTTGCGATTTGTGTACAAGGTTCATTGGCTTTTAATTTCCATATAATCAACTTTGTTTTCCACTGTTTAATTTTCTCTTTCTCATTTGTCGCTTATGGTTATGACCATAAATAAATAAATAAATAAATAAATATGGAATATGGCATAGCAAGAGATACTGATCCACTTTTCTTTTTTTAATTCTTTACAGAGGCTTTTTTTTCGGTTTTAGGTAAGAATCAGCAGCAGCAATACCCTCATCATCAAATATTGACGCTGGAGACTCCTTCGAAAAACCTACAGGACAAAAAGGAAATTCCTGTGCATGTTACTGTATTGCTATAAAATCCGTAACATATATTTGAAAGAGCGCCTTATTATACAACAGCAACTGAAACTACTGTCAGAGCTTCCTTGATCAGAATCAAGAATTTCATATTTACTGTAAATATCTTGCTGGTAAAGAATTATAATTCATTTTCAGTATCGTTGTTTAATTTCATTCCATTCTTGCTGACTGTTCTCTGCTAACATTCAAGTAGACAAGATTAAGGCAAAGTCTTAAGGACCTTTTGTTTTTTGTTCTTTTCCAAACAGGTCAAAGCTTATGACGAGTTCATACTTTAAAGAGTATATAGTTATGAAGTTACATTTGCGTGCAGAAAACCATAAGTTCATCATCTGACCTAGCAACCCATGAGAAATTTATAGAACATACCATAATATACCATAGTAGTAGTACTGTATAGTCACCATAGGACTTTAGAGAGTACCAGGGTAGGTACAGTACTATGACACTTAGACACACCCTGACCATAGTACAGTATTACTATGCTATGGTTCATACAGTAAACCTTTGAATACCATCACAACACATCAAAAGTCACTACAGTAGATTGGTTACTGTGGTAGTTTTTTGGTAGTGGTGTGTACCACAATACCACAAGGGGAATAATAATAATATTTGTTGGGCACCACAGTGGCTACTAAAGTTTTGTTCCATATTAGTTCATACTATTTGTATGCTATAGTACAGGCATTACCACAACATGTATAACACTATATATGTGGTACATGTATACTGTAGTTCATATACTGTTGTACCAAAGTATTACCCATGGTGAAATCATGTACCGTAGTGTGGTACATGTAACATATCAGCAAATGAGTACCACAGTATTATCAGCAATACTATGCTACTATATATAATGTTCCAGGTACATCGGGCTACCATGGTACCTATCTAATTGTAAAAAATTCTTATGGGAGGCAGAATAATTGTCTGTCAATACCATCACAAATGCTTATTGTGTGTTTTTTTTTTTTTTTTAAATTACTATCTACAAAAATACTGTAAGCTGAAAAATGCTACAAGCTACTGCTGGAGCATTTTTCTGGAGCAGTTATACAGGAGTTAGCATCTTTTGTTAGCATATTTATGGGCAGAGAAATGACAGAAATTTGTTTTAAATACCTTACAAATTTTACTGCTTAAAGAAACAAACTTCAGAATATTCTCTTAATAAATCAATAAAATACTGAATAAAACAATAGGGGTAGCTAGTGTTAGCTAGCTTAGCACACCAGGTTTGAAACCTTTTTTTTTTTTTTTTCTTCCTGAGAATCTACTGAGTATTTACTATAAGTATAGTTACAATTATCATTTTTTGGATAAAGAATCCCCAAACTTTTAAGCCCTGAGAGTGCGGCATGCTAATTAGCTTCAGCTATCGAATATGACACATTAGCATCACAGCACTGTTGGAGAGCATTAATTTCTCATTACTGTTAGTTTCATACTTTACCTGCTGCGTCTTTCCCCATGACGGAGGACGCAATACCATGGAACCAGTGTGAAACTCTTGACACTAACACCACTAACACGCATTAACATCGAGTGTTGTGTCTGACAGAGAGCTTTGCTTCATTAGCTTGTTTGCAGCCACAGTGAGCATTAAAACCAGATAGAAATCATTTAGCTGCAATATCGACTGGTTAAGCCCCAGGGCTGTCAGAGCCCGGAGATTCAAAACCGAACCGATAATTGTCCCCCTTATTTCCGAGTGTACTGATTTAAGATTGTGCTGATGGAGGGAATGGTTTATTGTTCTTGGCATTGGTTCAGCGGTTCTTGGCAACGCAAATGGCGGCTGAAGGAAATTTGGAACGCGTATAATCGAGTAAACATTAATAAAAGAAGAGAAAGAGCAATGAGGTAAAATTTGTGTAATTCAATTTAGTGCAAATTTGTTTAGAGGAGAAAGTCACAAGGGGGATACGTTTGAACGTGCAGACGCTCATGGGCAACAACATTTCTAATAGGCCTCCTGAGATGAGCCGTGACTGCCTTCCGTTAGTCGGGTTCCCAGACTTTGCCAGAATGGCTGGTGTTCTACTCCTAATGTAGTAACCCAATTAGGAAAAGCTTAATAATGCAGTGAATAATGAGTGCATTTTAAAATAGCCACAGGTAAAAAAAACTAAAAAATTTAATAAAATAAATTAGCTGGCTATTAGTGTGTTTTATTCATTCAATTCAATTCAATTTTATTTGTATAGCTCTTTTAAGAATTGTCATTGAGCAAAGCAGCTTTACACAATCAAAAGAATTATTTAAGTTTGCATGGAATGTGAATGGAATGGAAGGCTTATAAGCCAACAGATGAGGATGTGATGATCAACAGTATATATTTCATCTCTGGATACATATTCAGAGAAACAGACGTTTGCCTCCAAAACATTTCAGACCAACCAAGCCATTTGCCCTCTAAAGATCTGCTGTGGTATCAAGTACCACAATGTTAGCAGCAGATCATTTAAATCTACGTGTTGCAAGTCCTCAGTGGGCTGATCAGGTTGAGGTCTGGGAAATATGGAGGCCAAGTCAACACCTTGAACTCTGTCATGTTTTTCAAATGATTTTTGAGTGATATCTTGCTGAATGAAGCTACTGCCACTGGAGCACTGTTGCCATGAATTGGTATATTTGGTCTTCAGGAGGTACTATTTGTCAAAATGGCATTCATGAGAATGGCAGGAGCCATGGTGTCCCATTAGAACATTGCCCAGAACATCACAGTACCGCTTCCAGCATACTTTCTTTCCATTGTGCATTGTGGTGCCATATCTTTCCTAGGCAAATGATGAAGATGCACCACTCATCCATATAATGGAAAAGAAAAACATGATTGATCAGACCAGGTCTAGATGCTCATGTTCTCCTTGTAGGTTGGTCATTCTTACCTATACGGCAAAATAGCTGTGGGTTCTGAAACCTTTCTGTCACCACCAGCATTAACTTTTTCGCTACAGATCCTACAAGGAGAACATGAGCATCTAGACCTGGTCTGATCAAATCATGTTTTTCTTTTCCACAGCTTGTAGAAAGATATGGCACCACGATGCACAATGGAAAGAAAGTATGATGGGGCCAGCCTTCACTCCTCATGTGCAACAATATGCCTTGGGCACATACTGTAACCCAGACACAAGTTCATGATTGTTCTTCATTGGACCACTTTTGGTACAGTAAACATAACCACTGCGTTGACCCAGTGGTCTCTCCACCAGAATTTGGCCCTTGCCAAAGTCATTTAGATCCTTATGTTTGTCCATCTTTCCTTCAAGACATGCTAATGGACAAGAACATGTCAGATTTCTGTTAATTAGATCAAAATGGTGAATTTCATGGCATGGTTGTTGGTATCAGATTAGCTGGTTTTATTTAGTATTATTCTAGGGTTTACTCAGAACGACGTGAGAAAAAGAAAAGAAACCAAAAGACAATGGTGATGGACAGTTCTGTAACTAACAATAGATTCCAGCTGGCAGGCAAGAAGGATATAGTTTCTAAAAAAAAAAAATCACTCTTTACCATTGTGCTGAGTAGAAACATTTACAAAAGCTTGATGGGGATGTCCTACAATAGCAGAAGCAATGCTTTAACGTCCATTTCTGTCAACCAAAAACAAAACTCTCAGGCTATCATGGGCACAGGCGTATCCAAACTTCCCTTGTTAAGGTTCATTGTATTGTCCATAATGAGTTGTTTACTCTGTAAAAAGTGTTAATGCGAGTTATTATACCAAACCGGTATAGTGTAAACTCACAGTCTTACTGACCTGACCATGGCTGTTGATGCCAGACAGTGTGGAGAGCAAAAAAATGCACAGAATGCTGAACCTTGAGGCTACAACAACAGAAGACCATATTGTTTTCCTCACCTGTCAGCAAAGAACAGGAACTTTAACCTACAGCGGGTGCGGGTGCGGGTGCAGTTTCACTGAAACTGGATAGTTGTGGATTGGAAAAGGACCAGGCAATGGTTTTCAAATTCAGTCCTTAATTCCAGACATATTTTTGAAGTTACTATACTCAAAACTCTAGCTATTCTCCTACAACAGGACATTTGGTCTTTTTTGCACGCACAGTGTTCAGTACGTGCATGTTGTGCCGTCAGGGCGTAGCTCAGTAAGCCAAATGTGATCTGCATATAGTTCATTTAGCCTAATAGTCGTTTTATTTCTCACCTATGCCAGTGGTCGTCTGTGGACTAATCTAGAGGCCCCGTTTCCAGTCAGAGACCGCGCGTCCTCATGAATTGTTTAATTGAGACAAAACAGCTGTGAAAACCGCTACTCTCCCACTCGCGTTCACTCTCCTAATTAATTCTGGAAAGGTATCACTGGCAAATTAGCCATGAACAAAACGTGTTACACTGAATGATTCATTGAACTATTTAAATTTCATTATTTCATTTTGGTGATGAGGGAAGCAATTAGCTTTTTCCTCAGCTCACAAGCTTCTTGTGAAGATCCTTTCGAGCTTCTTCAACTTAGTGTTAACACACTTCAAGACACACATCTACATACACACACACAAGAAATGTATTTGAACTTCAATGACTTAATACTCAGAAGCAACTGAATATTAATGAGCCTATACAATTATAGCGAATATTATCTGTAGCCCTATAAACCAAGCAAATGGAAATGGAAAGAAAGTCAGGATCTACCAATATCATGATCTGTTTTACTTTATTTACCCACGGAATTGTTTACCTGTAGCAAATATTGCTGAGATTTTCATTTTCTTTCCTGACCTGAGATCAACACAATATCCTGTATTTTCAACAGATCTTCACAAAATGTTATTTTTGTAAAGGGGGCCTATTATGTAAAAATCACTTTTTATTCATTTTAGACATTCAGATATCTAGAACATTCCCTGACATCGGCTGCTTTTTGTGCGTTTATACACACTGGAGAGACGTATGAAAACCTCGCTGTTGTGACTTCATATACAGTACCAAAAGACCTCATATGTGACCTCATACTCCCCCGGCTCAATGCTCAGGTCAGCCCAGCTTTGTCATTCTCTGTGCACATTTTTTTTAAAAGCTACACTAAATAAAGCTAACCACTAGCCTTCTTAATCGCTTATGTGTTTTAACTTTTACATCCCTAAATATCGAGAATGCCATTATGAATTAATGGTCTTATACGAACCAGGAGCTCCTTTAATGGCCCAGACATGTGGAAATGGTCTGGAGTGAGGTCAGAACTGTAAAAGGGGATGTGGCAATAACTTCCAGAGTTCCTGTAATGACGTATGAGGTTGTACATTGTTTCGCAAAAACAGAGCGCCTTTGGTGATCAAAGCAGGCCATTTTTTTCACATTAAAGGAGTTACAGTGCATCGGGTCATGGCTCCGGGGTGTGAGAAAACTTTCTACTTTGATGGTATCCAAGCACTAGTGAAACACTGGGATAAGTGCATTAGTGTAAAGGAATAAGCTTTTTCTTTTTTCTTTTTTTCTTTTTTTTTAACTCTCTTAACTGTGTTCTGTTATTCTGCACAATCAGAAATAATGGTTTAACTTGTATGCCCTTAATATCCATCGATGCAGCCTTATATGGTTCCCGAAAGGGATGTTTCGGATCCCTGCGTTCTGATTGGCTAGGAAAATGCACTTCCTCAATGGAGTGATCAAAGGCAGTTCATTTAAATCACTAGATCAGCATGCAAAAGGAGTGAAATATTGATGCCAAGGAAAGAATCGTTGCTGTCATAATGAAGGAGCTTACCTGTATTTCAGCTGGAAATGTAGACGCTAAAACATATATTAACTTGTTTAAAAAATAGCATAATATTTGACCTTTAAAGCCAAAGGTTCCATGTGTACATTAATTGTATATTATTGTATAACAATGTTCTGCAAAGTTAATGTCAAAACAGTACTGATGCATTAATAATACACATATAGTAATTATATACTGTAAGAGTATAACGTATTAATGTCAAGGATGCATCATTCTGCCAATGCAGTGAAAACATCAGCAATGCAGTGAAAACATCAGTGCCATATGGTACAATGGCCTTGAAATGGTATGCTTTTCCATTGTACTTCTGTTTTTTATCACGTTTGCAATAGACAGTGTGTAGGAGTACGAAATGTCAGTGTTTTAAAAACAAAGCATTAAATAGCAGAGGTGGATTAATATCAGTGGCATTTGGAAATAAATTGTGCACGGTGAATTGGAACAGACTGACAACTTGATTACAAAAGATGTTATTGTAAATATTATGAAATCTCCATCTATCATCTATGAATGAATGTTTGAATGGATGATTATGGAAATAAATAAACAGATAAATAAAAACACAAGAATATCCTATTGTAGTATTGTAGATTCTGAGCAGAGATGCATCGGATGATTTCCATAATGTTTCTAATTAAATGAAATACTTTACCTCCCTGCCTTTATATCACCAACACTTACCTTTTGAAATCTGACATTTAACGCAGGATGTTCCCTGATACCTGGCTCACCTCGCTTACATAATTGGGTTGAAATGGTGACTGGAAATGCTGAAGCTTTCCTGCCATCATCTGCACGGTAATATTTTTTACGATACATCCCCCCCTCCCCCTCTCCTCTGTAAATTATTAACGCGTTTTAAATTACGCTCACGTCTTCATGTAATTAGAGAAAGCACATCTGAGCGAAACAAAGGGAGCAAGAAAGATGCATTCATTATGTATGGACCTGGGGAGATGTATGTTTGCCTTCATCAAGCATTATCACTGAGATATCTTTTAAACAGATGTATTTACAAATATCGCACCTTTTGTGCCAACATGTTTCCTTCAAAAATCATATTTCAATCGGGAGGAAATCACTGCTCTGGGGTGATGGCAATAAGAGTTTAAAGTGCAGCGATTTTGAATTCCTGGTTGCATGATTGGCACTTGCTGACTGAGTGCCAAGCATTTCATGAGCTAAATTATGTATGATCGAAATGCTAGACCAGGTATACAGTAGGTAGACAGTAAACATAACCTGGTTTAATCTGGGCCAGTAAAATTTCTGAATTGCGAGCTAGTCTGTATTGATTGTTGGTGTAGATGGCATGCTTTTGAAAGGTGATCGGTAGCCTTTAAATCCTGTAAGCATTTATGTATTTAAATATTTGTGTCCTACAATTTAGTGTACAGTAGTCAATAATATATACCAGACTGACCATACAAAGTGGCTACTGAAATATGAGACACTGTTTATCTTATTATACCTTATTATACCCATTGGTTCTTCCACAAAAAAAAAAAAAAAAAAAAACCAAGGTTGGAGTTGTAGGCAGGCAAAGTACACAAATCCTTCACTTGGGTAAAAGTAGACGTACCTTACCTAGGAAGTAGATTTCCTCCATTTATAATTCTACTCGATTAAAAGTACAAAAGTTCTCACCTTCAAATCTACTTAAGTATCATTAAAACACCAAGCTACTGTAACAGTGAACTTTAAATCATAGTAAAACTCTCCCTCTCTCTCTTTCGACTTCTTGTATATGGATGTGCTGTTTCCACGTCTGACTTCAAACCCTACGGAATTAAATTGTTCACTGGTGAAGTACAATTAGCATAATAATATACCTCACTGTGGTTATCTAATGCAATGCCATGCAGAAATATACTGTAGTTAAGTAAAAGTACAGATATCAGTAGTACCATGTAGTAGAGTAAAAGTAAAAAGTATCCGCTACTAAAATATATCCCAGTACACAAATATGTACGGTAACGAAGTAAATTTTCTTAGTTATCCACTTCAGGTTGGAGCACACAACTATATAGAATATCTTTGTATGCCCCTGTCTATACCTAAGGGACCCAATAATGTTCCGGCATGACTGTGTCCTTGTGTGTAAAGACATGGTTTGGAAAGTTTGGAGTAAAAGAACTATTGTGGCCTGCACAGAGCCCTGACCTGAACTCTACTGAACAGTTTTGGTTTTGGGTTAGATTGTACCCCAGGCCTTCTCGGCATTATCAGTGCCTAACCTGGATAATACTCTCGTGGGTGAATTGAAAAACTGAAGGTCAATATGGTGAATCCCTTTAGATATGATATGTGCGAGGCTCCTGGAGTACCACAAGGCTGCACAATGGTGTTTTTCCTACTCCCAACATCCTGATTCAACTCTTCAGCTAATTAACAAGCCTGTATTTAAATCCTAATTTGACCTGGAGGAGTGAAAACAGCTAAATTTGCACAGGATGGTGGTCTTCTAAAAACCCAGAATGCGAGGGTAAATCTGTCCCAAATGAAAGAGAAATTGCTGGGCTGTGAATGTTTCTTGTAAATTCCTGCAGATCTCTTTAAGCACCATGGTATTCAAATGGTAAGCGGCATGAGTTACCAAATGATGGGGCCTTCATGCTTAACATTAAGACCAATATACAGTGCATCTGGAAAGCATTCACAATGCTTCACATTTTCCACATTTTGTTATTTTAGTCTTATTTCAAAATAGAGGAAATTCTTTATTTTTCTCAAAATTCTACAAACTATACCCCATAATGACAATGTACAAGAAGATTGCTTGAAATCTTTGCAAATTTATTAAAAATACAAAACGAAAAGAAAAGAAAAGTCACATGAACATAAGTATTCATAGCCTTTGCCATGACGCTTAAAATTGAGCTCAGGTGCATCCTCTTACCACTGATCATCCTTGAGATGTTTCTACAACTCGATTGGAGTCCACAGTGGTAAATTCAGTTGATTGGACATGATTTGGAAAGACACACATCTGTCTATATAAGGTCCCACAGTCCCACAGTCCCACGGGCACGAGGGTGCCTGTAACGGGCAGACTGGAAGACCCAAAAACAGACACAACAGATCAGATAACGTTAAATGTCTTTAATGAGTAATATGCTGTAAGCACATGAAGAGGAAAAAATTGAGCAAAATATACTTTAATCAATATGCTGTTAGGGATATGTAGCAGAACAGGTTGGGAGTGGCTGTGGGCAAAGGTAATGCAGATCCAGAGTTCAGAGCGCATACAACGCGCAGAGTGAGAGCGGCTGCGTGAGATCAAAGGGTGCAGAGCGCTTGCAGTTTTTTTTTCTACGGCATTAAAGGCCCAGATGAGCACAGTGGCCTCTATCATCCATAAATGGAAGACGTTAGGAACCACCAGAACTCTTCCTAGAGCGTGCCGCCTGGCCAAAGTGAGCGACTGGTGCAGAAGGGCCGTAGTCAGGGAGTTGACCACCTGAAAGACCTTCTGTGTTTGTATGGAGGGAGGAGAACCTTCCAGAAGAAAAAAACATTTTGTACCATCATACTCAAAAAGACTATAGGCTAATTGGTGACAAAGACCAATCTATCATGCGTCCTTGATTGGTGAAGTGCTTCTCCTCTCTCCACAGAGAAACACTGGCGTCCTTTCAGACTATTCGAGTTCTTGGTCACCTCCCTGACTAAGGCCCTTCTCCCCCAGTCCCTTACTTTGGCCAGGCGGCACGCTCTAGGAAGAGTTCTGGTGGTTCTTAACGTCTTTCATTTATGAAGGCTACTTTGCTCATCTGGGCCTTTAATGCTGCAGATTTTTTTTTTCTGTACCCTTCCCCCAACCCTGTGCCTCGATACGATCCTGTCTCAGAGGTCTACAAACAATTCCTTGGACTTCATGGCTTGGTTTGTGCTCTGACATGCACTGTTAGCTGTGGGACCTTATCTAGACAGATGTGTTTCTTGTGAAATCATTTCCAGTCAAATTAATTTACCACGGGTGGACTTTAATCGAGTTGTAGAAACGTCTCCAGGATGATCATTGGAAAGACAAAGATGACAAAGACTGTGAATATAAGCTGCGTTTCAAGATTTCAAACAAACTTCTTCACATTGTCATTATGGAGTATTGTTTGTAGAATTTTGAGAAAAAATAAATAATTGAATCCATTTTGAAATAAGGCTGTAACATAGCAAAACGTGGAAAAAGTAAAGTGCTGTGAATACTTTCCGGATGCACTATAAAAGACAAAACAGCACAGCTGAATGGTGGATGGATAGAACTACAGTGTTTTTCTGGAATCGCCTCTCCATATCTCTGCCACAAGCTGTGTGAATATAATATTAGTGCCCCCCCTCCCCMCCCCCCCCCCTTTTTTTCCTAGTTTATTGCATGCTGGCTCTGTCTATTTTACAAAACCACATGCACTGGTGCTGTGCTTAGAGAGCAGACCATATGCCAGAGGCAGTCCTGCAAGAATTCTGCGTAGTACTTATGCTCAGCGGGAGACCTGCTAAAAAGCAGCGGACTCTGTCTGAGTTTATCTAGCACTTCTGCTGATGAATCAGGAGAGAGATGGGAGTAAAGTATGTGATGATGGTAGTAATGATCAATTTTATTTCTTCTATAACCCTCCTGTGCCATCATCTATGCACTCGTCATGTAGCAGCAAAGTTACAGCTGCCAAATTCTAACATCTGGTACTGAAGGTGTCACATGATCAAGCATAGCCGACTTAAACAAAATAATTTATTGAAGGGCATGAAGGTCATAACACCACCCAATGCTGTACCCAATGCTTCAGTATAGTGTTGAAGCGCACTTCCATTTAATCACAAACCTATTTAATAAGATATAGTTATGCTGCTGGTGTTATTTTCATTTTTCCCTGAGGATGATTTGCGTATGTAGTCGGGTGTCTTGCCCAGGTGGGTGTAAATGGCACACGAGCCCCTTTGGTTTGAGCCATACGGTCCCTGCAGCTGGCTGATTATTATGGATGTTGAGCATGAGGACAGATTTCCAAACATGTCTGCCTTAATGATAAAATTAGGACCCCAGCACCATCTGACACTACATAAGCCATGGCCAATCACAGTCTGGCAGCTTTGTGAGTCACCATCTTCATGACAGCCAAGGCTTCACTGAACGACAACAAACAACTGTGTTGGAAAACCTGTTTTGATCTCACTTTGATTTGGAATTCATAAATACGTAATGCTGCTGGTGAAAGACTAACAGAGAATTCTGATGTAACAGAACCACTTGATATCTACTTGATTAATAGTTCATGGTGTTGATTATCAGCTTGACCTTATCTCATTTGCAATAGTACTACAGAAGAAGTACTAGAGTGTTTCCTCTTGGCAATTACCTAAGTTATATCGCGATGTAGTGGGGGTGTGAAACTAAAAGGCAGCTTCTTGCGATGCTGGGTTCTTGGTACTTTTTTTCCTTCTATGGCCAACAATTCTGATCATACACCAGTGGTTTAGGAGTATAGACTCACAACTTCTTTAAACTCTTAGTCCCTGAAATCATGAAGTCTTGTATTATGACAGCGATAACTCAATTTATGTTACCAAAGAAGGTCAGGCCTCAATCGAGATGGGTAACCATTTGGGCCAGTTGACGGATGAATTGGAGAGTGATACGATAAAAGAATTAGTCTTGGCAGGTTCTAAGATTTATGCGTATCAGGCTTGAACCTCTAAAGTAGTGCTGCGTGTTAAGGGGGTAACTCTAGACATATGAATGCTGTCAAATAATCAACTCGGTGAAAGAACTGGTAGAAAACTACATTCAGGGGTCACATGAGAGTTTCCTTACAGGGACAGTGGTGGACACACCTTCGTTTTCCAAAAAGAATGGGTTTCTTTTGAAAAACTCTTTTGTTGCTTTTGACGAAAGGTGTTTATTGGCAGGGGGTGAAAACGTACCTTTTTGTGGAGGAAATGGATTTTGACCCTATATTAAAATGACTGTTTTCATGTCTGGTTGTGGGACTCAGCTGATCAGGGAAACGTTTCTTTGTAAAGAATGTGTTGGATAATTGTAAATATGTGATGGATACAACATGGCCTTAGTATATAACATGGATTTACACTTCTTTCAATGCTTGTATTATGAATCGTAAAAGAGAAAGAAGTTAAAATATGATAAATCCATCTTTCCTCATGATAAAATGCATTTGATTATTTTGGATTGTGTCATTTTGGAAGCTTCTGAGGTTATAAAAACCTTCACACAGCATCGGCGTCATAGGAACATGTCTGTTTTTTTCATTGAAATAAATACAGTACAACACTCAGCACTCATTTTGTTGTACTTGAAAACCCACATGACAAGCTGCGAATGTCTATATTAACCAATCAGCTTATGTCAGTTTCCTTGGTACTACAGATACAGCTTAGTGAAGCATCATTATAGTAAACTGCTAGACATACCTGTACTGTTTATTGTCCTGATTTGCACTGTAGCAAACTGGGATCATGTGATTGCAGCGATCTAGGATTGTGTGATTACCATGCAAGCAGCTGCAAACTTGTTGACTCAGCTTTCGATTTCTACCAAAATTATGGCTGCCCCAGGTCCATTACAAACTATGCTATGTTGAGAGTTATTGGGTTAGTTAGTGGTCCTGGGTTTAAACGGCCTCTATTTGCAGCTGGTACCCAAGGAACTGCATCTTTGCTTGTGGAATTTGCACTCTTTACTCTTGACTAATACATAATTCTTCATGTCGTTCTGATGTCCTGGCATGTCTATAAAAAAACAGGGATTAGATCAAAAGATCATTATCTACAATGATATAGCATGTTAAACATAATATTAGTACTACAGAACTTAAAGATTGATGGCGTACTTACCAAGTCACAGGGCATTAGTAAATATTCATACTGGAGTTATTTTGTCATTAAGGCGGTATCTGTGCACCTCACATACCTGTAATAGCTTTTTAGGCCCTTTCCTAACCCTAAACCTGAAGGGCTGGTCTATTGAGTAGAAGGAATAAGGTTTTGACTTTGGTAGTACTCTGCTGTCTAGGAGTTCAGAGATGCCGTCATAGTACTGACATGTGGGGAAAACGACTGTGTTTCCTGCTAAACATCTCATGGCTTCCATACTGAGCAGGTGTCACTGTCTGGGATTTTTAAGCAAGTGTAGCAAATGGGGTTTCGGACCAAGAATTCAGACCATGAAACAATGCCTAGGGTATCTCCAAATGGAGTCTATAGAGCTTTGGGAAGTTTAGGATGACAGGGCAGTGATTTTGCGTCAGGACAAAAAAGAGAACTCTATACTTGCTGGGTGTCCCTGAGGGTGAGGTTAAGGTGTTGCAAGCATGCTAGCGTCTGTGGAGATGGAGTTATTGGTATTGTTGGGACTCCAGAAAATACAAAGACTATGCAGTATGAATCTGAGGTTATGGGGTGGTTGGAAAATGTACAGTAATACAGCAGCTGTTGTAGGAAAGTTTTGCAATGAGATTTTAGGCATCTTTAGATATACCTCTCTCGCAAGGAGTGAAAGCTGCCTAGAAAGCCGGTCCACAGTGATGGTGAAAATGATTGCTGCGTTTAAGTAGACAAGCTCGTCTACTGTGAGTACGAGGGTGGGGAGGTGTTGCTGTTGCGGACAAAGTAGCGTCCCCTGAGATACTGCAGATCTAATGATGGATTTCATGTCTGGTTTGGAAAGCAGATTCAGATAAATGCGTAAGTATGTTAGCGAAAGGGAAAAGCAAAGCCAACGGCTAAGAATAAAACAATCACCGAAGCAAATGCAAAAAGCAAACATATAATACTACAGAAATAATACTGTCCAGAATGCAAAGAGCAATCCTTATGAAATAAGCCCAAGGCATGGTGGACATTTATCAGTAGGTGTAGTGTAGAGCACCTTATAGTTGGCAAGTGGTTCACACATACAGTATGGATTTTGGGGACCAAAGGCGGCCATGTTGTCTGCGCTCATTATTCATTCGCAAAACATGTCTCGATAAAACGTCTCTAGTCCAATCTGCCAGCCATCATGAAAGTCTGAAATACAACAGACCGCTGCAAGTTCTTTATACCTTTTGAAATGATTTGAAGTCAGCAGAAAATTGAAGGCTTTTGGCAGGGTGTAAACATCCTAAAATTAGAACGCGACTCTCACCACATGTAGTCCTTTTATTCCTACCTTTGTGTTCCATTAGCAGCTAGCTGCAAAGAGAGAGAGAGATTGTGTTGCTCTTATCTGAGAGCAGTGAAGGTTCTGATTTATTATTTTTTTAAAAGGGGTCTTTCAGTACAGTGAGCACCAAAGACAAGATTAAACTAATCCTGTAGTTTCTTTTTGATTAGGCACTGTGAGGTTCTGAGAATGAAAGCTTTGAGACCGTTGCCTGGAAGAGAATGATATTTTAATTACGGAATGGACTGCGCTCTGTTCCTAACACTTGGCGTGCAGTACCTTTTTAGCATTTTCCCTCCTACCCTATCCTATGCGCACTTAATTTGAGGAAGGACTGCTGATTGGTTTATTCAAGTGTATTGGATGCTGGGCAAATACTAAAAACGTACAAGATGGGGTGCTCCGGTACCAAGTTTGGGAACGGTTCTGAGGAAGTTCTGTTTGTTATTTAAGGTATAACTTGGCTAGCTTCACATTACAATTGCTCGGTTCAGATTTTTTGGATAGATCGGATTTGCACTTCATGACGGTTCACGTTCATGATTACAAGTGACTTTTATCTCTTTATCTTTTTTTGTCTCACTCTAATGTGGACACATCTGTGCCCTGAAACGGGACGTGTGCGCACATTGATACGCCTTTGCTCGCGCAAAAAAGGGTTAAAAGACATCAGATTTCTTCCAACCACCCATTCATTTTAACCAAAAACTAGCTTGGGAAATTGCTCTGGAGAACGCAAGGATGAGTCGGCTGTACTATGTGTTGAGGTCCAAATGAAGGAAGAGAGCCAGATGCCTTTGCTTGAGCAGTTTTAGAATCAGAGTCAAAAAGTCACATGAATTCCAATCTGACCGTTCTCTTTCAAGTCCATGACCTTGTATCGGATGTATATCCGATATAGACTCGCTTATGAAATGACTCAGATCTGATTCAGAAAACATTTGACTCAGACCTGTCACACTGGTGTAAAAAAAATAAATAAATAAAAAAATCAGTTTTGAGTTACTTCAGACTGGTAATGTGAACACAGACTTCCATTTAGCATGCTGATACCATTTACATCAGTGGTATTAGAATTATAACCGAAACCTAGCAAAGCAGGTGATGGATCGGATGGATGGCTTCAGTGATGGATTCCTTGTTGGTTTCTTATGCTCTTCAGGTTTCAGAGTGAATCACTTTGTCTGGTTAGCGTATTGATTAGACGTCAATACTTTAACACGAATGAAGTCGCTGTGAGCTTGGTGTACATGTTTAATTTCCGAACGCTGACCTTGTAAAAGAGGCTGACTTATTTCCCACTTGCATTAGTAAAGCCTTCTTGGACTGGGATTTGTCGAGAAAATGCAGGGTTTCCTAACTCCTTTCCTTTTTATCTCTAATCTATGCACGATCCCGTGGAAGCTAAGTGGATTTGCAGACAGAGATCACGTTTAAATCGAAACTTTGTTCATGATCAGGAATTCATTTAGACAGGGAACAAAAAGCTCCTACTGCCAAACAGTTATGTGTGTGTTCCATAAGTATTTCAGAGAAAAAAAAAAGCATTTGAGTGAGCAATGGCCTTCGGGAGTTGCGCCGAACGAAATGCTTTTTTTTTCTGTCCCCCACACCTCTCTTAAGAAGTGTTTGCTTGTTTTTTCGGTTATCTCGTTTCTCTCTTATTTCCTTTCTATTATTTTTTGCTTTGAGTTCAAACTCTGACATCCATGTCTGCCCCAGGATGTCTGTCACAAACTGCAGTCCAACGTTGTGACAATGATTTTTTTCCTTCCCGTGCCTTTTTATGACCTTGTTTTTTCCTTTCTTTCTTTTTTTCTGTTCTTTCCTTCAAGGTCTGGCGCACCTGACGTTAAACAGCCAAGGTATGGGTTTGTTCTGTTTTTGCTGCTCTTTTTTTCTTTTCTTTTCTTTTTTTTTGAGTGGGGAACAAAAAAAGGTCCCTTTGCCCAAACTTTTCCTTCCCAGCTCTTCTATAAAAAAAAAATAAAAAAAAATCCATCTTTTTCTTCCCGCTCTTCTTTTCCTTTTCCCAATTCACAACCCTGTCCCCCTTCCTCTTCTCTCATGTCCCCTTCCCTTCATCTTGTTGACTTCGCCCTGTCCGTCATTCTCTTGTCCTGTACTCTGGCCTTTCTCCTGAAGACGCGGCCATGACCGGAGCTCTCCCGACAAAAGGTAATGCTGTTCTTTTTTTTTTTCCCCGTTTGAAATGATGATATGCTGTGAAATGTCATCCACTGCTGAAATGTTGCTTCTCCGAATCACTGAACTGAAGGACGAGTGTTTGTGTCCAGAATGCACAGAGTTTGTGGAAACTTCTCTGTTGTCATTCTCATTGTTTGGCATCATTAGACAGTGTCTAGCTCTTTCCCCTGTTACCTATACTCCTACAAATGAAAAAAAAAAAATCTATGTACAGTATATAAGAGAAAAGCTGATTGGTTTGCACTCATTACAATCTGTCTAACAAATAATGTCCTGTGTTCTGATCTGATTGTAATTGTAACATGTGTTGCAGAGCTAACAAAAATGTTTCCTTGTTCACACCTCATCATCTGACCTTTATCTGTGATTCTGATTCACATACTGACCTGTACACCAGCTCCTAGCCAAGCATCTCCTTTAACAATAGACCGATGAAGGTCATGTGTGCAGGTATTTGCTTGCGTATGGAGAGATATGACCTTTTTAACCATACTCTTCTCTTTCTCCTTTCCACCATCTGTGCTACATACAGAACACTGCAGTCTGATTTCATGAGACACAATGTACAGCATTCAACTAAGCTTGATTGATTTAAATGTTTTTTTTCTTTTCTTTTTGATACAAATGACCTTTTGGTGATTATCCCACTTGATGATTTATTTGACCAAATCTGACAGCCAGAAAATGTCCCACCAGTTTGTTCTCTCGCCTGTCTACAGAGACATTATGCTAAGTGGAGACCATTCGCTGTGTAAATATGAATGGGACTTTACTTAAAAGTAACTCTCTGGCTAAGGCATCATCATCATGTAACAATTTATACATCTACAACTAGACTTTATCTAGACAGAAAATTTAGAGTGGTATATGGCAAATCTTTACTGGTTTCCCAGTCTCTATATAGTACCCTTCCATAACCCTAGTAGGCACTACTTAACATATAATAATAATAATAATAATAATAATAATAATAAACTATAAAAATAATTTAAAAAATATATTTTAAAAATATTTTAAAAAATAAATAATAATAAAAAAAATAAACTTTACGGAGGCTGGATCTGTGGGAGTTAATTGATTATGCAGTTTAACCAGTAATTTGTTGGTCTGTTCACTTAACAGAATCGTTGATTTTATTTATTATTTAGGTATACTTACGTGAAAGTAAATGGCAAAACATATGAAAACATATCATTTGCAAATCCTGGCATGTTGCGATAACATCACTTCTTTCTCTTCTTCTTTTGAATTTATGGGGCGATTGGTTCATTACTGCCACCTACTGCAGAAGTAAAAGCCTGGCATTAAAAGAACATAATTTTCTTTTATGATACATGACAATTTTTCAACCAGCACAATTGCAATTGCTGGAAAACCTGAAAGAACTATAGCTGCTTAAGACAAATCAGACAATAAACAAAGTTTCTTATGTACAGTAACTACAATGACAATAAGGTTGTATCTTATCTTATCAATTTTACCTTATTTATTGAATCAAAATGGATCGAAAAGTGGAATGCCCCAATCTATGAATCTATCTCTCATAATTTATGAATTTTTACTGCTGGAAATGGCATCTTATAAAGTAAAATGATATTGAAATAAAATATAAGATTTTTTTATAAGATCAAGTCAATTTCTAGACATCTTGTACTATTTCAAGCATACTTTTCTTGTTCTGTTGCCAGATAAACAAAAAAGCAAAAATGGAAAGTAAAAGTAAATTAAAAAAAAAAAAAAAAAAACGCTTTACCTTCATGAATGATGATCCCAGCCAAGATCGTTTCTCTGACCATTCAGCCAGTGGAACGCCGGATCCATGAAAATCAACGGATGACCTGTCGCCAACTTATTGCAACATACCCTGTACAGTCCTGACTTCGCTATAAGCCATTTCCACATGTTTGGTCCATTAAAGGAGTTCCTGGGAGGCCGGCGTTTCAGACATGAAGCAGGCAGCCTGATCATGACGCTGGTGTGCAAAAGTCTCATTTTGACTTAAATGCCTCTAATATATTATATAATTATTAAAATATAAATACTTTTGCAGATATGATACATATCTATAGTTTGTACGACATTCATTAATATAGTTATGTTGCATAAAAAAAATAAAGGATTACAATTTAGATTTCTCTCAAAAGACGTTATATTGATATTGGACATACACAATATGTAGTCATTTTTACCACTACTACTACTAATACTAAAACTAATAATAATAATATTGATTATAGTATTATATTAATATTGATAATACTGATTATTATTAATTATAGTAAGTCTTTCAATTATCTGATTATTTTTTCCCTGGGTCCTGTTCCCACATTCCCTCATTTTGAATCACAGCAACATTTCACTTTAACCTTTGTCTTTATTGCGCTTCCTCGTATTCCTGCGTATTTACTCTCTCCTTCATGTCAGCTGTTTGCTTGCTCGCCTTGTGCTTCAACAGACCAGAGCAGTCAGAAAGTAATTGGACATGCTGGAGGAATTGGAAATCAGGAATTTAGAATGTATTCCCATTTCCCTTACGACCCCTTCGGTTGGAGCGGTTACTGTGAGCCTAAGTTGTTATTCCAAACCACGTTGATCTTTTGATGTTGGTTTTGGAAAAAAAAAAAACATTGTTTTGCATTCCAGGAAGTCTGAATGCAGTGAGGGACGGTGGACGCATATAACGTTATCACACGTTGCTAAAGCTTCATTAATTTACGACGTGAAGTTCCATGATATTATACTGCTGTCATAATATAACACATTATGTACAGATGGGCTCATAAGTATTTGGGCACCCAAACAATTTTTATCATTTTGTTTCTGTACACCACTAATGGATTTAGAAAGGAAACGATCAAAAGTCAAATTATGACTCAAACAAACTTTTATTCAATAGGTCTAACTCAAATGTATTACAGTTGAGGAATTAGAACTTTTTTTTTAGAATTTTTTTTATATATATTTATGTAATTTGTGGTAGATCAGAGACAACTTATCTCAAAGACAGATTCATCTTTAGGATGGGCCAAATCGTTAAGAAGAAGGAAACTCAAGCAATATCAAAAGACCTGGACATCCACGGAAGACAACTGAAGTGTGTCTAGCCAAGTCAAGGACTCATCCAAACTAAGCATGTTTTTCAATTATTACAGACCACAATTGAAGGCAAAAGACTCTCAAACAAGCAGCAACTGAAGACAGCTGCAGTTAAGACTTGGGATAGCATCTTAAAGATATACATCTAGCATTTGGTAATTTCTGTGAAATCCAGACCTTAGGCAACCATTGATTAAATTGTATGTCAAATAGTATGATATAATAATAATAATAATAATAATAATAATAATGTTATTGCAATATAAAGTAGAAAGTCCACACTTCTAAATTGCTATGGTGGTACTGTTCAAAAGCAAAAATGTAAAAAATATACTGTACACAGTAAAAATAAAATTAAAAAGCGTAAAAAAAAAAAAAACAGTCAAATGATGCAAACATGATGAACAATGAAAAACATTAAATTTTTAGTATGGACATTAACCTTTATCTAATGAGTTTCATATTTAATTACAATTTAATATTGTAATTTTACATAAGGTTGTACGTAATTTACAAAAACTGAAAAAACACAGTAAAAATAATCTGGTATTTTTACTGTTAAAAATGTGAAAAAAGTAAATTTTTCAGTATTTAAATAATACTTTTAAAAAAACAGTCAACTTAGTAATTTACAGATAATGTCTGTAATTTTACAGAGATTTGTATGTAGTTTTTTTTTAAAAAAAGGAAAACTACTATAAAATATTAAAGTTATTTTCCATAAAATTAGGACTTTTTTTTTTTTTTTACAGTGTATTGCACTTAACTGTTTTATTTTCACATAATGCAGTATGCTAAGTGGGGCCTGGTTTATATAAGATGTTATGAACAATATTTACTGTACATTATAGCATATTAACAATTCCTAGCCCATGCTAATTCCTGTGTGTTGTAATATATTATACAACCTGGCATTAAGCGATTAAAAATTTTGAACAGTTTTTTTACAATTAAAAATCATATTTAAAAGGGGTCATTTAATGTATTCCTTAATGTATAACAAATAATGCATTTCTTATCAATTATTGATATACACAAAATGTATTTTGTAGTTATGATTATAATAAATAGTATACTGTATATACATATTAATACATTTGTAATGTAATATAAATACACAATTTATTTTTAAAAAATATAGAGAGATTTGAGCATTTAAACTGTACCAGGTTTTAAAGCATAAATGCTACATAAAATTAAATTTATTTTTAAATTGGGGGGAAAAATCATTAAGAATATTCAGCAGATTGGTGTTTTTTTATCAAACCAAGCATAATGCTAAGCAATATAAGACATTATGTAAGCTATACAACATATTCCAAATACAAGTTTGCACTGAATGCATTGGTAATACACAATGTATAATGCATAAAGATTATAATCTATTTTGGACAAACAGTATAAAGTCCTTTAACTTTTTCTTGGCATTTAAAGTCCTATCTATGTAGTTCCAAGCAATTGTTACTGCTTATGCCAGATTTGATAACATTTCAATATATACATTACATGTATTTGGCTACACAATTAATTATATTACATGTATAGATTTGAGTTATATAAAGGGTTGCCAGGTATTATTACATATTCTGTTTGCTATATAATGTTTTAAATGCATTTACAATTTAATTTATATACACAGTTAATACAGTACCTTCCTATACCTAAAAGATTTGATCATTTATATAGGCTTATAACATTTTTATAACATCTATGTGCTAACATATGTAACTGAACAATTTCTCTTTTGAATGAAACCTCCTTAAGTCTCTGATAAATAATTCAGATAAATAAATCAGTTGTTTAAATAAAATAACATTTCACAAAATAAAGGATAATCAAATCTCAAAAGTTTTGATCAAGCTGCATTTTCGATATTGATCGGGCACGTTAAAGACGACTATAGTGATGGGAATCGATGGGTCAAAAACACAAGTACATTCAATCAATAAAGCTATTTAGGTGTAGAATAAATGACAGGGTTTTCAATAGAGGGTCGATCCATAGTATTATTTTGCCTAGGTCAGCATTTCCACTACTATTGTGTGTGTGTGGACATTATGTGGGCATTAGCAGAACTTGAGCTGTTAAAGAGTGCCCTGCCACGAGCCATTAGATCAGACTAGGTACCTTTCTGAACATCATGACATTATAGACGTACCACTCACACAGTCCTGGCACACACCTAGTGAAGAAAATCGATGCTTTACGCTTCACAAAGACTGTCCTTGGTGAAGGGTGAAGATGGAGCATCGAGAGCTGATCAGTATTTGTCCTTTGCTTAACCCTTCTCTCTGTGTGTCTTTCTGTCCATCACCTACCGCTCCTCATTATCTCCATCGCTCACTTTTTGATACGCCGAACACCCCCGCTGCTCTGCCGTTTTAAGTATTAATGTATATCTCAAATTGAACCACCTTCTTTACAGCGCATAAGCTCATTGTTCCATCCTAAAATCCCTATTAAACTTTAAAGGGTTAGAAAAGGCCAGAGTTTAAAGCGTCGCCGATGTGTTTCAGAGCGCGAGCTAAGCTAAAGCATAAATCGATTACAAAGCTACGAAGTGTGGTGATGTTAGCTTGTATCGTCAATGATGCGTCTAGATTTAAGGGTTTGGGAGAATTTAGAGCCTAAACCGTAGCTTAAATTGTTAAGAAGTCTTAGTGGTCAGTGCCGCATGAGAAGTTGAGAGAGAAAGAGGGAAATGGCTGAAGAAAAAAATTATACACTGATCAACCCTACAACATTAAGCCCAATATTGTGCTACCAAACAGCTCTGGCTCCTAGAGGCATTACTACACAAGACTTCTGAAGATGTGCTGTAGTGTCTGGCACCAGAACGTTAGCAACAGATCATTTAAGTTGAACTTTTTGCCTACCAGCAAGCTGTGATGATACTTTTCCATCACAGGCAGCATTACATCACATTGCCATCAATTTGTGCTACCGTGGTGGGATTTTACCAGACAGGCTAGCCTTAGATCCCCAAATGCATGGGTGAGCCTTGGATGCCCATGATTCTGTTACCAGTTTGCTGGTTTATAATTGATAATGTTCTTTCATACATTTAGAAAATTAAGCATTAGAATTGAGGTGGCATGGTGACTTTATGGTTAGCACTGTTGCCTTGCACCTCCAGGTTCCGGGTTTCCTCCCACAGTCCAAAGACATGCACTGAGTCTGATTGGTGTTCCCAAATTGCCCATAGTGTGTGAATGAGCATGTGTGTATATATTTGTGCCCCGTGATGGATTGGCACCCTGTTCATCCAGGGTGTACCCTGCCGTGTGACTGGGATAGGCTCCAAGCCCCCTGCGACCCTGTATACAGAATGACGCGGTATAGACATCGATATGAGCATTGAGTGGCTTAGTGGTTAGCACTGTGCCTTGCACTTCCAGGGTCAAAGGTTTGAGTCCCGCCTCGTGTCTGTGTGCATGGAGTTTGCATGTTCTCCACGTGCTTGGTGGGTACTCCAGTTTTCTCCCCCAGTCCAAAGGGGTTAATTGGTGTTCCCAAATTGTCCATAATGTGTCTGCCCTGTGATGGATTGGCACCCTGTCCGGGGTGTACCATGTACCCCACCGCATCCCCTACAGTAGGTCTCCTGGGATAGGCTCCAGTCTCCCGTTACAGGATAAGCAATATAAAAAATGAATGAAGGAATTAATTAATTTCCCCCAAAGGTAGTTAATTATTATTTGCCCAAGAGACTAAATCCTGCATGTATTTATTTTTTAATAATATTTTCACACTCCCTAGGTTTAGTGTATAAAATTTTGGGATTTTCTTAATATGTGTATATATACTGGATATCATATCACCACCACCACAGCAACTAAAAATGCTGCTTCCTGATTGGCTTTAAATCAGAATTTTTCTGCCATGAATCAAGTCAAAAACCTTTTTTAATCACAGCGCTCCTATTATGTAATGAAAATGAGCATCAGTGAGCACTTCTACTCGCGATGCCCTTCGTTCTGTTCATCGGGTGCTATTTCTTACTTAATTCAATAAGCCTATTATATAACGATCTACTGCACAAAGCAAAACACTCGCTCGGTGACCTCCAGCCTCTGCAGCCTCGAAGCTGATTTTCAGTAGCGGAATAATCTAGGAATGCTTTCCTCAGTTATGAATATCTATTAAATATGGAGCAACAGAAGGACGTTTTTGTTTGGAGTCTGGTAGCAAAAAAATAATAAAAGAGCAGACAAAACACAGCTTTCGCTCCTCCATTCTGCAGCACTGATAAATGAATCGTGCATGAAGATGTAGACTGGCAGGAAGCATTAGAGGTGTCTGTGTCAGATGCACATTTGTGGCTCCCTGGCACTCATGCACTCGCACACACCTGTTGCAATGCCCTTTGCCAGGTTTCTCTCTCCTATTAACCAACCTAATTTAACTGTGGCACGAGCCGACTGATGCAAAACCAACTGCTCGGTCAGCTGCCTAAACAAATCACACCCAACCTCGCTTAAGATCAGATCCAGGGCTTAGGACAGAATGGGGAGAAAAGAAAAAAAAAATTGTAGATCTCTACATGTCCATGCATACAGTACATATGTCTGTTTGCTTTACTGTCTTTTTCATATATAAATATATAACAGTATTTTTCGTGCTTGCCTGTTGCTTTACATATCAGTTTGCAATCTGTGTGTCACAATCAACCTACCTCGATGTCTGTATATCTGTCTGTCCGTCTGTTTCTGCTTGTTGATTATGCACCTACTTGCTGTCTATGTACCCCCCTCTTGCTTGTCTGTCTGTATTGGCCTGTTGTTTACGCTGTTTACTGTCTGACTGTTCCCTCCATCCACCTGCACACCCGCCTCCCTCTCTCTCTCTCTCTCTGTCTCTGTCTGCCATCAGACATCAGTTTATTTATTCTTTTTGTGCCAGTCTGCTGTCTGTCTTTGTTTACCTGTTGGTTATCCATCTGTTTATCTATCCATCCATCCGTCTGTCTGTCTGTCTGTCTGTCTGGACATATACGAAATTACAGCTCATATAATATCACATGATTTAATAATCCCTGTTAAATGATATGGTTGTGTGTAGTAATGACAGAGGTGAGAGCAACGATAAATGAACAGTGTCTGGTGAAAATGTTCATGTGTGTGTGTGTGTGTATAAGGGGAAATAGAGAGTATGTTTGCTTGGCAGTACAGCATATTTTGGCAGGCCAGTCACGGAATCCTATTGGCAGCCTCACTTAGCGAAACTGATGGAGCAAATCATACTCACTCAAAAACTCCCACACTACACTATGCTGCACACACACACACACACACACACACACACACACACACACACACACAAAGCAATTCAAAACTATTTCAATATAGTCTATAACTTTCATATAGTGAATAAGTAATGTGTAAATTAATGCCTGAGATGGAGCGAGATGTGATCCAGGGTGTGTTCCTGCCTCTCTGCCCATTATTGCTGGACAGCCTCTGAATCTAACATGACTCTGCAAAAGATAATGTGCTTGCAGTAATGGATTAAAAAGAAATAAATAAACATATATCATGTATATATATATATATATATATATATTCTAGAGCTGCACATATACACGCACACAAGGGTGGGTCAAAAATGATCCGCACTCTGGTTATACTCAAATGTTAGCCGAACTGTTTCATCTTGTCTTCCCAGTCAGGTGTGAACGTCTTACATCAGTTCATTTGTGAGCAAATATTGGACGTACCACTTGTGATTCTTTTTTGTGGTCTGATGGTGTACCTGTATTCACGAAGAAGCCGGACGGTCATCCACGTCCCCAGCTGATGTCAAATGTCCGCACACATTTCTGCCCACATGTCAAAGCATCCTGCATGTAGTCCTGATCTGGCTCCATTGGACCTGCCACCTGTTTGGTCCCCTGAAAACAGCCCTGCAAGTAGGAAGAGTCACTTCTGATGAAGAAGTGAAGACAGCTTTGCATTCGTGGCTCGCAGTTAAGCCTAATTTTATACACAACTGAAATGAAGAGAACACTTAAACAACACAGTGTAACTCCAAGTCAATGACACTTCTGTGAATTCAAACTGCAACACTGATTGACAATCAATTTCACATGCTGTCGTGCAAATGGAATAGACAACAAGTGGAAATTATAGCCAATTAGCAAGACACCCACAATAAAGGAAGGCTCTTCACAGTTAAAAGCAGGTTCACACTGAGCACATGTGACAGTCTGGAGACGCCCTGGAGAACGTTCTGCTGCCTGCAACATCCTCCAGCATGACTGGTTTGGCAGTGGATCAGTAATGGTGTGGGGTGGCATTTCATTGGAGGGCCGCACAGCCCTCCATGTGCTCGCCAGAGGTAGCCTGACCGCCATTAGGTACGGAGATAAGATCCTCAGACCCCTTGTGAGACCATATGCCAGTGCGTTCGGGCTTGAGTTCCTATGAATGCAAGACAATGCTAGCCTTCATGTGGCAAGAGTGTGTTAAAAGCAGTTCCTGCAAGACGAAGGCATTGATGCTATGGACTGGCCCGACCTGAATCCTTTCCCCAGACCTGAATTCAATTGAGCACATCTGGGACATCATGTTTGGCTCCATCCACCAACGCCACCTTGCACCACAGATTGTCCAGGAGTTGGCGGATGCTTTAGTCCAGGTCTGGGAGGAGATCCCTCAGGAGACCATCCGCCACCTCTTCAGGATCATGCCCATTAAATATTAAGTATTTAATAAGAATATTTCATTCATTCAGACCTAGGATGTGATATTTTAGTGCTCCCTTAATTTTTTTAAGTGGTGTACTGTATATACAGTATGAGGGAATACAAAAGCTTGTTGGCAGATGGAGAAAGTGCATTGAATAGCAAGGAGGTTATGTCAAAAAATTATGTTAAGTATTTTAAAAATAATTCTACGTACAGCCAGTGTGCGGATAATTTTTGACTCACCCTGGTGTATTATAGAACGAAATAATTAAAAGGAAATCCCGGTTGCTGGGATTGATTTACTCCCGATCTGTTTGCTAAGTCTAGACACCACTTCCTATTTTAATTGGATAGGTGTATTTACCCCTCTCTGTGCCCTCTGCCCCAATCCTCCTTCCTTATTGTTTTTATCCTTCACCATTCGTATATGTCAGTCCCCAGTTTAATTGAATTTGGCCCCTGCGGCTGTGCGCACAGCGACATCCCGATCGCATCTCTGCGTACCGTAATTAAGGTCGCAACAAGAGGAGAGGGGCTCTGAGAGATACGAGCCATGTGGGACTCTGCCTCGCTGAAGCCGTTTGGGCTGTAGCGCGGCTGGTCCGTGGACTATTAATCACATTGACCCAGTATGAGAGAGAAATGCTCGCTGCTGGATTTACTTTCCTTCATCTTTGGCCTAAAAATGACAGATTAAGTGCTGAACGGGAACTCGGGGTTGGTGTCAGTGTTTCTAGGAGAATTCCCAGAGGGGGAATTATCAGCATGCTGTATTCCTGCAACACCAGAGGAAGTAATCTGTAAGGCCCAGTGATGTTCAAAACAGTGGGAGAGACACTGCATGCCATTAAGAGTCTTTAAATCAAAACTGTGTCCAAAACACACATTATAATGGGCAATAATAATGATTTATTTTTCAGCAGGTGCAAATGTGTTTAAAAGGCCTTGAATAAAATAATCTAAATTATTAGGGCTGCTGAAACTTGAGAGCACCCACTGACCTAGTGTCTATGCCTTCAGTTACCCCTCACCATGAGCATGAATATCATGGCAGTATATACTGTAGCGCTTGCGATGATTTCTTTGAACTGGTCTTTTCCTGGGCAGAATGCTTATGATCGGGGCAGTGGGGCTTCAAACTGTTATAACTTTGGGTTACTGATCGGAAGATCGTGATTCAAGCCCCAGCAGCACCAAGTTGCCACTCTTGAGCCCTTGAGCAGGTCCCTTAACCCTAATCTACTCCTGAGGTTGCTACATGGTTGGATCTGCGCTCGTGACTCCAACTTCCTTCCTGGTATGAGCAAAAAAATTTCTGTAATCAACACAGGGTCAAATCATACATAGAACCCATCTAATATTTCATTTAATTGCACGCATGCTTTTATCCATCAACAAGCTTCTGGCAGAATTCTCGTTGGCTGTTTGGCCACTCTCTTTGGACCAATTAATAGTTTTCAATTCAATTTGCCAGATTTCTGGCACAGCTCTGGTGATGGTTAAGGCTCCAGAAGCTTAAACATAGCCTGGTTTATCCATTCCACAATCAGCTTTGATGTGGGTTTGTTCAGTTGGAACACTCAATTTTCAAATGTCCATGTTTCAACTGTTTAGTTCATGATCTGAAATTATCCTGAAGAATTCTGTAATAGCCCTCCTTCTTCATTATTCCATTCAATGTACCAGTTCCAAAAGCAACAATACGCCCCCAAAGCATGATTTCATTTCCCCCACCATTCTTAACCGTTGGTACAGTGGTCTTGGGGTTAAATGTTTCACCTTTACAAACAAACGTATGGTCAAAACCTTCTTGCAGAATTATTATTTTCTTTCCTTTTCCATGTGGTCAACTGAGCTTTAACTGCATTTATTTTGAATAAAATGCTTCTTTCCTTGATGGCAACCTTCCAGTCTAAGGTGAGACAGTGACACTGGTGATCCAGCAGCGTCCAGCTCATGGCAGGTCTGTTCCTGGGTGGTTCCTGGGTCGTTCATGACCAATTTCCTCTCTGCTGATTGGTATAGAGAACCTACCAGCTATAGTCAGGGAGTTAAGAAGTCTTGGACTTGGCTGCTTAGTACCACTCAATATATAATCTGAGTGGGTGTGTATCAGGAAACCCAAAATAAGGTAAACCCTATGCTTCAAGTTCTTAGGGTTTTCTTCTATTGAAGATGTTTAGTGACGGGGTAGCTCAGGTTAACGAGCTAAACTGTTGATCAGAAGGTCCTGGGTTCAGGCCCCAGCACCACCAAGTTGCTACTGCTGGGCCCTCAACTCTATACCCTCAGGTATAAAATTAAATGGGTTCTGGGTAAGGGGTTCTGCCAAATACCATAAACATAATGCTTGTACTAGTTCAAAGAAATCATTGCTAAACCACTATTTTCATCTTATTCATGTTCATCATGAGCGTATGTAAACGTCTGACCACAATCATATCACCATACAATAATGACAGATTACTAATTTCCAGTGTTTTGGATATTATACTGAAAACTCCACATATCTGTTTGAATTTGTCATTGGTAATTTATGCAATGCGACAGGAAAATTTTCACAATTCTTTTTTTTTTTGTATGTTTATGCTAATATTTCTAGCTTTAATCACATAACGATAACCAACATCTTCAGCCCTACAGTTTATTAAAGTCTTGCCTCTGTTTGGCTGTGCGGAGGCTCACAACTATAAAAAATTTTTTAATAATAGTTGCCAGACTATATACAAGTCAATATACAATAGAAATGTCCTGCGTATATGAAAGCTACTGCTGCTTGTTTTAGATACTTGCAAAGTGAGCTTGCACCTACAGTATATGACAGAACGGCAGTAGACTATAGTTAGAGATGTAACTCACGCAGAACAAAAAGTACAGCTGAAGGAGGGAAAGTAAGTGAGGTTATTGTGCAAGAATCATTTCTCAGGAGAGCAGGTGTTAAAGTACCCAGTCTCTCATCTTTTCAAGCCTTAAAGCAGCTTTGTAGGTAAGAGTGAACATGTGTTGGTCTCTTTACTCTTTCAGCTTCCTGTGATAAATGTATGGCCCAGTCTCTTAGAGTCTCACACCCGTGACCACACACTCTTAGTCTCTCTCTCTCTGAGTCAGATTTTTTTAATTGTCATTTTCTTATTCTTAATACTGTAGGAAAAAATAAACTTTTAATAATTACGCGTTGCAAGATGGCCTCGTTTCTTAGGTTACCTTTATGGAGTATAGATCACTATATGATGGAGTATAGATCACTATACGTTGATGTCCATTTTTTCTAATGATTGAAATAAGCATGGAGAAATAAATAAGATAATAATAATAATAATAATAATAATAATGACCAGAATCACTTGTCTCCATAGATTTTAAAACATCTAAAATAGAAAACATTGACATTTCAACAAACTGATAAACAGGACAAGGACATGAACAAAAACACACAAGAAAATCAACTAAAAAAAATGACTGGAAGAGTGGAAGAGAACCACGGCAGTTTTCAGACCTAGTGGAGTTTTCACATTTGCTCGTTTCCTTAGCAAGCACTAATAGCCAATGCATCATCTCGTGACCATGACCGAACATGCACAGTCTATAAAAAGGCATGTGTTACACTGCGCCCAACATCAGCCATTCTTGTGAAGCCAAGTGGCCATTTTGGTTGTTCACTCAGATGTAGAACCATGTTAGCTACTCAGTCTTTTGTTCTACTTCATTTCGTTTTAGACGACCAGGGCGATTTCTAGCATTAGTGAAGGTCACGTTTCAAAGTCATCTAAAAGGTTTGTTACACGATTTGCTGGTGCATATCTTCAAAAGATAATAGACACCATTATTGAGCTTCTCTTTTAGTACTCAGAAAGGAAATGAGCAGAAGACTACGAGTGCGAAATTGACTTTGGGATTGTAAAGAAAGCCACATGTACTTTCCTGCTTTTCCAGTTTTTCATTTACATAATCATATGATCCAGAAATCCCTACATACATACAGTACAGACCAAAGGTTTGGACACACCTTCTCATTCAAAGAGGTTGAATTTGTATTATGGCAAGAAAAAAGCAGCTAAGTAAAGAAAAACGAGTGGCCATCATTACTTTAAGAAATGAAGGTGGATCAGTCCGACAAATTTGGAAAACTTTGAAAGTGTCCCCAAGTGCAGTCACAAAAACCATCAAGCGCTACAAAGAAACTGGCTGACATGCGGACCGCCCCAGGAAAGGAAGACCAAGAGTCACCTCTGCTGCGGAGGAGAAGTTCATCCGAGTCACCAGCCTCAGAAATCGGCGGTTAACAGCAGCTCAGATCAGAGAGCAGGTCAATGCCACACAGAGTTCTAGCAGCAGACACATCTCTAGAACAACTGTTAAGAGGAGACTGTGTGAATCAGGCCTTCATGTAGAATACCTGCTAGGAAACCACTGCTAGGGACAGGCAACAAGCAGAAGAGACGCGTTTGGGCTAAAGGACACACGAAAGAAAACTCTTTGAATGAGAAGGTGTGTCCAAACTTTTGGTCTGTACTGTATATATATATATATATATATATATATATATATAAATCAACTAATCATAGTGTCACATCTACTGGATTTCTATAAAACACACAAAGATTTAATGTTAGATTAGTAGGAGTACGCTTTGTATCTTGCATTAGTACTAAATGAATGACTTCAACCACAAATCATTTTTACATGAGCTTAGCTTTATTAAAGTTGAGTTGTTCATTATCTTATTTTATACTCGGCTTCATATTTTTCATGCACTTACTGAACTTTCCCATTTCAAGAATTACTGCTGAACCAGGTCAAAAGATTTCTGAACACAAAAACCTCTGTTTTCTTCAGACATGACAACTGAGTTTGACATAAAAACAAAATTAATTACGCTTTTTTTGGCAGAACTGTTATATAAAAATATCAAAGTTTCACCTACTAGCACAAATCATGTTTTATTTAAATCTAGACATAACAACTGAGTGTTTTGTCTACCATCTGTTTGCAGAACCTTTCCATAAGAAATATCAAAGGGCTGTTAGAGGTCAGTGCGTAACATTCCTCCACCAAAAAAAAAATAAACATTTCCATTTATAATGTGGATAAAGTTTGGCTAAAGTTTGATTTATTCTATGAATTATAAAAAATAAAAAAAAAACAGAAAGGTAGCACATTGAGGTTGTGGTTGTCATTGTCGCCTTGCACCTCAAGGGTCGAGGGTTCAATTCCCTTCTGTGTACATGGAGTTTACCTGTTCTCCCTATGCTTGATGGGTTTCCTCCGGGTACTCCGCTTTCCTCCCACAGTCCAAAGATATGCAGATTAGGCTAATTGGCGTTCCCAGATTGCCTGTAGTGTACAGTATGTGTATGTACAGTGCAATGGACTGGCACCCTGTCCAGTGTGTACCCCGTCTTGTCTCCTTGGAAAGGCTCCAGGCCCCAGCAAGCCGTATACACAGGATAAGCAATAAACAGTAGAAGATGGATAAATGAGTGAGAAAATAAAAATAAAAGAGGAAAGTACATTATGGGTAGAAGTACCAATGAGTGAGTGAATTCTGCCTTAATTAATGATTAACATGACTCAAAAATATCACTCAAACTAGACGATTGAACAAACTACATTATAGCCAAAATTGGCCACTTCTCCCTTCGTATACTGTAGGCTTCACTTATATGAAACTGAACAGCTCTGGCTTGTGCCATACTCTTGATGTGACCTACAGTACTGATGTCCACCACTGGTCTCATCCAGATGTCCATATTTGTGCTCTGTTTTGAAAAATAAGTAAAAATAAATAAAATGAAGTACTGGGAAGCAAGATTGCATTGGGTTATTCCCCATTCCAGTTTAGAGAAATCGTTCTCTTAACCACTCTAGGAAGTAGAATCTGAATTTAAAATAGATGGAATAATATTAAAATTAAATCTTTATCTTTCCTTAAAAAAAATCGATTTAAATAATGAAAAAATAAATAAATAAATGTTGGCTTGCACTTCCCTTTGATATGGTCCCAGTTCCTGAGTGTATTTAACACCTCACAGCACATGATTAGTTATCCGAGGAGAACCGGCGAGGCTTAGCAGCATCTTTTGTGCGGTCTATTAAAGGAGCTAAACACCGATTTGTTTAATGGACTGAATAATCACCAAATGAGTTCAGTGAACCCCATTAACTCAAGTCTGTCACTGGTTCTTTTATTTAATACCAAATTTGGTATTTGATATACTGACAGAGTCTTTCAGTTCAATAATCAGAATCAAACTTCTGCCTTTTTCAAGGTGGACTTTAAAAGGAACACTATTTGGCGCATTCATTTTAACACCAGAGTGGATTTTTAAGCGCCTGATGCATTTTGATTTTCCTCTTACAGCGGATGGTGTTTGGAGCTGGGTATGGCTCTGCATGAATATGTAATGCTGATCGAGCAAGACCACAAATCTTTTACTGTATATTGATATTGCTATTCCACATAAAACGAAAAAATTAAATATGCATATGTGTACCAGCATGTTAAGGAGGTCCTCACTTCTAATTTGGGAAAAGAAGGAAAAAAAAAAGTGTCGGTGTGAGTGCGAGAAGAAAAGGGAGAAAGAGAGAGAGATGAGTGAGGTTTTGTGCTTGCCGGAGCGTTCGGGGCAGAGCAATGAGGCGGACAGAATAACATTATAACATTGTTTGAACCCTTGCAGTCTTGAAATGGCAACCGAGCGTACTCAGTCAGGGCTGTAGCTAATGAGAGAGAAAGACAGGAAACACAACAGCAGTCCTCTGAAAAGTACCCACGATGTAAAACTGTTTGTTGTGTGCTCCGAAGCAGAGCCAGGAGAAAAGAAGGAAACTAGTTTTGAAGGCATAGTGTTCCTCGGAGTTGACATTTACAGTATATGTAAGGAATAAAGCACAACCTTCATCGTTTATCTTCGGGAACTCTCGAAGGTCTGGAATACCACACAGGAGGAAACCATTAAGAATCATGGAGAAATAATACATATTGAGATATGACTCTTTGATTGATGATCAGTCAACAAAAAGTAAACATTGATGTTTGATCATAAAACAGAGTAAAACTTTAACATAAGATAAGATAAGTGTACATATGCTCATTACGGACAGGAAAGTCATGGCAGTATTGAGCTTTCTATAATATATATTATATATATTATATATATATATTTTCTCCCTAATTTAGTCGCATCCAATTCATCCCCGTCACTAGAGGGCTCCCACATTAAGGCTACTACTACCACTCAGCCGGGAGGGCCGAAGACTATCGCGTGTTTCCTCCGAACCACGTCACGCCAGCCGGCCTCATCTTTTCGAACTGCTCGCTCGCGCACCGTTGGGGGCGGCGTAACACACTCGGAGGACAGCGCTATCCACTCCCTCCGTTGCGCGAGCTCACAGGCGCCCCAGATTGGCTGTAGAGCCGTGATTAATGTGGGAGCACTATGTACCTCTCATCCCTCCCCTCTGAGAGAGCTCGGCCAATCAGCTCTCTCTAGACCTCCGGCTGCGAGATTCTACAGCACCACCCGGGATTCGAACTAGCGATCTCCAGATGATAGGGCGAGCGCTTTTACCACTGCGCCACTCGGAGGCCGCTCAATAATATCTTTTCACATTAGGGCCCCGGGATCATTCCCGAGAACACTCTGTTCGCTCTGCTTGGGAACCGTTCTTGAGTCCGCTAAAATCTAATCAAATGACGGAAGATTACATTTATAGAATTTGGCAGACACCCTTATGCAGAGCAGCTTACATTTTATCTCATTTTCTCGGATCTCGTTACTCACAATCCGAGGTTCCACTGTATAAGTAAAATTGAATTGAATGAATTAAATACACACGATAGAGCAGGATAGAAGCGGAATGAATGAACAAATGAATAAATGAAAAAAATTGCTCTCAGCAATATTGTTTAAGGTGCTTTCACATTATGGTCTTACACTTGAGTATCGATTCATTTTGATCAGTGAGAACACAATTGTTTCGTGGTCAGGAACCATTCCCGAGAAGTGTGGAAAAAGTGGTCTTAGGAGCGAAACATCACTGTTTAGACGGGCCATTGTCAGTGAATATAACTAGATTGAAATGGGTTGAAACTTGGACAAAAGTGATCCCAAACATACTATACATCTAAGCTGCTTGTGAAATTGCAAAAAAAAAAAGCATGCTAATTTTAAGCTTTTTGGAACCTCATAAAATTGTTTGTTGTAGTTAAAACTCAGGCTTGTGCCAGGGTACCATCAGAAAACCCTAAATTAATTTTAAATTGTTCAACAAATTATTGTTTTTTTTTTCTGTTAAAGATTCTAATAAATCCAATGAATCAGACTTAAGAATCCAGTCACAGTGTTTTATTCATTATGACAGTCATTTACGAATAACAGCAATGTATAATTAATATGTTACCACTCAAAAATCTGGTCATGTTACCATCAAAATTCAAAGTCCTACATCTTGAAGTAGATTTAGAGCCAGCCAAAAGTAGGACATTCATATAAACTATGAGCAATATATATAGAGGTTATGAGAATTTTTTTTTTTTTATTAAACTCTTTATTAACCTCACTCACAAATTATTTATATGTATTTATTTGTTTATAGTTTTATAAGAAGCATGTTTTTCCTTTTTTTGTTTCGTAATTTTCAGATCTCATTTGTTCCTCCTGCCTTCTCTTCCACCTTTCATTTCCTCATTACTTACTGTATTAACCCAACCTTTATTACAGTATGTTTGTTCTTTTTTCCTCTTTTTTCCTTTTTTGTTTAATCCACTAGTATTCAACTCATTCTTTTCTTTCTTTCTGTTTTCCTTCATTCTTCCTTCCTTTCTCTTACATTTGAACTCCCTTCCTTTTTTCTTCCCTTACTTTCTTTTTAAAATTATTTTTCCCCCACTTTCTAATGTCCTTATCTCCATCACCTGAAGCATGAACATTTTAAATTCTTTAACCTTTAAGCACTTTTGAAATTTGTTTCTCCTATGGCATATGGTTAAACATTAACCTTTTTTTCTTTTTTCAATCACTTTCAGCTTTTTTTTTTTTAAATGCATGTTTAGTTAATCCAACGGGTTGTTAATGAGTTATTTTAGATGTTACCTAAAATAACCTTATCTAACACTTCAGGCTTTCACTTCACAGTGTAAAACATTTCACACTATGTTTTTGTTCTCTTAAAATGCAAATGCATTACATTATATACACCATATATATAAATCCCTTTAATCATTACTTGCATGAGCCGAGTGTTCAAAAACCACAAAAATAAAACCTTGCTCATCAGAGACAATCTGATAATTATGATTGATACATATTTCCTCACCCTTTTCAAACTTATTACTATTTAATTCTCTAAAGCTGCTTTGCGACAATGACCCTATACAGTGGAACCTTGGATTACAAGCATAATTTTTTCTGGAAGCAGCCTGATGTATCTAAACATTCGTAAATCAAAGAGAATTTTCCCATAAGAAATAATGGAAACTCAAATTATTTGTTCCACAGCCCAAAAAAATAATACATAAAAATAATTTATACAAAATATAAAGTAAAAATAAACAAATTAACCTGCACTTTACCTTTTAAAAAAAGTAAAAATAAGTCCCGACAGATACTCACACACACTAACTAAACAGTACACGCGCGCCATACACACATGCATACAAACACAAAATAAAAGATGTTTTACATGCACACACACGTGGCCACAGTGTTATAGTATACAGTACACTGTGACCACATGTGTGTGCATGTAAAACATCTTTTATTTTGTGTTTGTAATGCGTGTGTATACGGCGTGCACGGATGTTGATTATACCAGTGGGAGACGAGCACTCAGACCCAGCAGGGGAGGCGATTACCCACAATTCCGCAGCGCAAGAGCGAGAAAAAACAATGGCTCAGTTGTGATCACGTGACGCTCTGCGTCAAAACAAGAAGCTTATGCGTTGCTCGTTTTTCAAGTCAAAATTTATTACAAATATTTGCTCGTCTTGCAGAACACTCGCAAACCGCGTTACTCACAATCCGAGGTTCCACTGTATAAGTAAAATTTTATTGAATTGAATTGAATTAAATGTCTGCCCTGTCACTGCTTATAATTAAATGATGATTTATGCTGCAGTGATTTGGGGAGAATCTATCCGAATACATACATGTAAGCTGATTTCTAATTTACACATTAGCGAAAAATCGCTTTCTTCATTTTCTTGCTTTATGTACTTCATTTTAACTCCAGGTCAAAATTTTTTTAGAGACACTCATTTGAGAAATGAAATCTTCCCAATTACAAACCACTTACTTTTAAGAAGTCTTTAATTGGGTATGTTTGAGCTCATTAATACAACCCTGACTAAAAATGTTCAATCTTACAAATGCTAAAAGCTAAGAAAGTTTTTTTTTTTTTTTTATGATAAACAATTACCTAAAATAAACAATTTAACAGCTAAATTAGCAAGTAAATAATTAAAGTTACTTAAAGGCTTAAAAAAAACATGCATATTAAGAATCAGGAATAATCAGAACTATACAGTAACTAACTCTACAGTAAATGCCCAGAAGAATTATTGGAGAGTATCAAAAAGAATGTTCTCTCTCTATCATCCAGAGATCTTGAATTTGATTCCTGACTCCCTCGCTCCCATTTGTGATGAGAAGGTCAAGTGAGGGTTGCCACTACGCAATCATGGGCATCTGTAAACTCTTGCATGTGGAAGTGGACGGACAGCATTTTGCTCAGATCGTCTTCCTCCGCCCCTTTATTGCATGAGCAGCAGTTGGACTCACATGGTTCAAAAGATGCACATGTCTTCACTTGTTCCTGTTGGTATGGCAGCTTTCATGCAATAGTTAGATTAGATTGGATTAGATTCGACTTTGTCATTGTGCAAAGTACACAAATAGTACAGAGCCATTTGTAAATACAGTTAGCACCTAGCCAGAGGTACATACTGTAAGTGGCCGCTGTACAATAAATAACAATGTGTTATAACAAACAGAATACACAGTAAGTAATAAAGATATGGTGTACATACTATACATACATTCTGAATGATACAGTATATACAGAATAAGGAGTAATAAGGAGTCATACAGTAACTAAATGGTGAAAAATTCAAACACCATTTCAGAAAATATACAGCTTAATTTTTAATGATCTACTACATATAGTTAATTATTGAGCGAGAAAAAAGTTGTCGATTTATTTAAAAAGTACCGTATTTGTTTTAATATTCTGCATACGTATGTGAAGCAAAGGCCACATCATTGTGTAGTCCACTCCGTGCAGTGCTTTATGAGGCAGAACATGTTAAGAGCACTCCAGGCTGGAGCAAGAATGGACTTTTCTGTGTAAAGTGTCAGTGGGACGTTATGACATCAGCTTAGTGACGAGTCATGCAGAACAGAAACAAATCTCTTCATTAGCAGAGAGAAGTCCAATATGATACTCGCTAGGACAGAAGAGAGAGGGAGAGGAAGATGTTCATAGTGAGGCATTTGACACTTATTAGCTCTCTCTCTCTCTCTCTCTCTCTCTGTCTCTCTCTCTCTCTCTCACACACACCCACTCTCACACACGCACACAAATCCCCAGGTAATCACCACGCCATACCGCTAGCGAATGAGTCTATAAGATCCTCCTGATGTCCTGTTTTAACACACAACCAATCTCCCAGCCTCATTTCAGATGGCTTAGTACTTATTTGCTTTTTTTGCGAGTGCCACTTAGCCCTAAACACATCTGCATTCAGCTTTCTGTCAACACGATGCAGAGAGAATGTGCACACTGCTCCGTTATAATCTTACACAAAATGCGTAGAACATACAGTATCGTGAGCAAAGGATTGCATAGCTCAAGATATGATTAGCTATAGTTATGAATATCAGTATAATAAGAGTTGTTCAAGTCAAACCAGGACTTTTGATTGACTTTCTCTATAATCTCCTGCTACACGACTGGATTAATCCCAGCGTTTCACTAGTGCTTGGATACCATGAAGATAGAGTCAGGATCGGACCACCTGCATCACGTCTGAAACGCTGGCCTCCCAGGAACTCCTTTAATGGCCCAAACATTTATGGCTTGAAGCAACGTCAGGACCGTACGGGGATGTGGCAATAACTCCCAGCCTAGTTGCTGTAACGTGCAATAGGTGTTGGTGAATGATTGTGTGTACTGTTCCCACATCTGTTCTGCAAATTAATGATAAGTTATCCATTGATTTTCAAGGATCCACTTGATGAGTGTTCACGGGAACGACTGCAGTGGGGTCCGAGCCACTTCGGCAATGATTCATTCACGGACATATGGCCTTCTTTAAAATGTTTGCTCCAAGAGTCTTATCATTATACAGGGTGGGCCATTTATATGGATACACCTTAATAAAATGGGAATTGGTTGGTGATATTAACGTCCTGTTTGTGCCACATTAGTATATGTGAGGGGGCAAACTTTTCAAGATGGGTGGTGACCATGGTGGCCATTTTGAAGTCGGCCATCTTGGATCCAACTTTTGTTTTTTCAATAGGAAGAGGGTCATGTGGCACATCAAACGAATTTCACAAGAAAAACAATGGTGTGATTGGTTTTAACGTAACTTTATTCTTTCATGAGTTATTTTCAAGTTTCTGACCACTTATAAAATGTGTTCAATGTGCTGCCCATTGTGATGGATTGTCAATGCAACCCTCTTCTACCACTCTTCACACACTGATAGCAACACCGCAGGAAAAATGCCAGCACAGGCTTCCAGTATCCATAGTTCCAGGTGCTGCACATCTCGTATCTTCACACCATAGACAATTGCCTTCAGATGACCCCAAAGATAAAAGTCTAAGGAGGTCAGATCGGGAGACCTTGGGGGCCATTCAACTGGACCACGACGACCAATCCACACCCATAATGTGGTGGTGCACCATCTTGCTGGAAAAACTCAGGGAACGTGCCAGCTTCAGTGCATAAAGAGGGAAACACATCATCATGTAGCAATTTCAAATATCCAGTGGCCTTGAGGTTTCCATTGATGAAGAATGGCCCCACTATTTTTGTACCCCATATACCACACCATACCATCACTTTTTTTGTTCCAACAGTCTTGGAGGGATCTATGCAATGTGGGTTAGTGTCAGACCAATAGCGGTGGTTTTGTTTGTTAACTTCACCATTTACATAAAAGTTTGCCTCATCACTGAACAAAATCTTCTGCGTGAACTGTGGGTCCTGTTCCAATTTTTGTTTTGCCCATTCTGCAAATTGTGTGCACCGATCTGGGTCATCCTCGTTGAAATGCTGCAGTAGCTGTAACAAACAGTAGTTTGTAAGGGTGCCATTTGTGAGTAGCTAATATCCGCCGAAGGGATGTTCGACTAATGCCACTCTCCAGTGACATGCGGCGAGTGCTACGCTGTGGGCTCTTGCTGAATGAAGCTAGGACAGCCACTGATGTTTGTTCATTAGTGACAGTTTTCATGCGTC
>QMIH01000128.1:305928-335783 GCA_003987875.1 Clarias batrachus
TATATATATATATATAGGAGGAGACATAAACCTGTTCATTGATGTCATTAAGGCCAGTGTTAATTACCGTTGCCATATGGACGAATCAACATTGCCCATTTGGTATGATGTAGTTGATTAACTGGCTAAATGTCACTGGTTAATAAAAATATTCATGCCAGCTACAGATCCATGCTAGATCCAGAGTCTGTTCCAGGAACACTAGGCACTAAAAGGGAATGCATCCTGGACAGGATGCCAGTCCATCACATACCGATATTGGCACGATTGTCCACCCTTAGAGGCAATTTGTCCTTGGTAACTCATCTACCAGCAACCAGAACGCCTGGGGGAAATCCACACAGATACACGTACAACATGTGGAACCAGACATAGGCATAATTCCAAGCTCAGGATCGAACCAGGGACACAAGAGGGACACATTTGGTCAGGAAAGTGTTTTTTTAATTATTTATTTATTTGGGTTGAGTGCATGCCATAAACTCCTCATTTGTGGTCAAATTATTTGCAAGAAATTCTCAATTTTTTGAAGGGAAATAGTTCTAGGTCCCCAGTGCCAAACAAACCAATTTCATAAGGTTTTAAAATAATACACTCATACAGTACTTAGATGTTCTTCGGGCTTCAGCCGTCTACAGAATTCACAATTATATTTTATAGCCTGCTCAGGTAAAAAAAAACGTTTTATAGTGTTTGAACTTTTGAACTTGCATCTTTAATATGAAAACGTTGAGTACACTGAGGTGCTAGTTTATCATTCGGTACCTATGGAGTATAGCTAGCGCAAATGTTTTGTCCGATTTTATCTATGCAGTGAATTAATATTTAATTGCAGTATCTATCAGATTTATACTGGGAATACGTGTGTTTTCACTGCACTGCAACACAACATACATAAAACAAGCTCAGGTTTAAAGTTAGGAGAGTAAAAAGTGTCTATTCTTGCACATTTGCAATGATTTACATGACTCAAATTGTATTAAGAATAAATTAAGGTTAAATATCGTGGATGTAGGTGGCACGGTGGTGTAGTGGTTAGCACTGTCGCCTTGCACCGCCAGGGTCCGGCTTCGATCCCCGGCCAGGCTCGATTCCCGTCTCTGTGTGCATGGAGTTTGCATGTTCTCCCCGTGCTTGGTGGGTTTCCTCCGGGTACTCCGGTTTCCTCCCACAGTCCAAAGACATGTAGGTTAGGCTAATTGATGTTCCCAAATTGCCCTTAGTGTGTGAATGAGTGAGTGTATGTGTGTGTCTGTGCCCTGCGATGGATTGGCACCCTGTCCAGGATGTACCCTGCCATGTGCCCTAATTCTCCTGGGATAGGCTCCAGGCTCTCTGTGACCCTCAATACAGGATTAAGCGGTATAGATGATGAGTGAGTGTGAGTATCGTCAATGTTATGCAATGTTATTAGTTCTAACCAAGCAATGTGATTGGCCGGGAGGCTTTCCATTATAGAGCATAACAGCGCTTGGACTATAACTGTATGTACACACGTTGTTGATACCCTTCGGTCAATGAAAGAAAAACTCACAATTACAAAAGTAATAATAAATAAGAATTCTATGAATGTTAACCAATGAAAGTCAGACATTTCAACCATGCTTCAACAGAATTATTTTTAAAAAATGAACTCATGGAACAGKCCTGGACAAAAATGATGGTACCCCTAWCTTMATAGTTTGTTGCACAACCTTTTGAGGCAATCACTGCAATCAAACGATTCCTGTAACTCTCAATGAGACTTCTGCACCTCTCTGCAGGTATTTTGGCCCACTCCTCATGAGCAAGCTGCTCCATAAATTACACTAACTGACATAAAGAGGGAAGGGAAGCTGCCTACCAAGTCACAGAAGCACTTTTAGCCAAAAAATCTGAGAACGTTGTCATCTTGAACATCATGTATGAACGTTGTCATTTTAGCTCCTTAATAATTGCTTCTCTGTTGTTTTGAATTGCTTTTAAACTGTCCATGTTATGTTTTACCCCTAATGCAAGCTCCAAGGCTACCTAATCTTCTAACACAAGACTGTATCCCAAATCCCTCTTCAACCCCGATCAAGGGCACTACATGATATATGGAACAAGGGATTGTACACCGCACAGTACATACCATACTAACTTTAGATTATGCACGATTTGGGATTCAACCGAGGGACTAATGCGGAATAAGTGGATATAATAATACATTTTACTTATAATGGATTTTATATTTAAAGGAAATCTCAAAGTGCTACAAATAATTTCAACCCAAAAGCTACATTTTAAGACCAGGTTTAAAATCATCAACAGTCTGTGGCATCCTCAGATATTCTGGGAGAGCATTCCACAGTCTACTATAGGTGCAGCTGAGCAAAAAGCCTGATCTCTAATAGTATGAGGTTAGGAGGTTTCAGAAGATGTACTAACACAGAGTTGATGTTGCGTATAGATGTAGGTGAGGTAATAAGTTCTTTGAGATAGGGAGGAGCATCCCCATAGATGCACTGGTGGGTAAGAAGGGCAACCTTGTATATATAAATGAGACAAGGAGCCAATGACGATATTTAAGGATGGGCCTAATATGGTCATATTTACATGCTCTCATCAGGATCCCAGTAGCACAGTTTTAAATAAACTGCAGCTTTTGAAGGCCATTTTCAGAAGTCCCAATCAGGTGTGCATTGCAGAAGTCCAGCCTGGAGGAGACATGGACTAACTTCACACCTCATACGTCAAATGAGAGTCCATTTTAATCCTGAGGTTAATAACAGATGTTGACAAAGGGATACCTCACACAGCAAAGGTGATACTAGTGATTATAGATAGATATAGTCCTAAGCTGGTGTGGGGTCCCTACTAAAATAGCTTCAGTCTTAGAGCTGTTCAGTGGCAGGAAATTTTGCTTGATCCATGTCTTTATCTCCTCCCAAGAGAAGGTCAAATTGGATGATGGCAGAGTAGATGACGAGGTAGATTTTATCCTGAGGTACAGCTGAGTATCATCAGCATAGAAATAAAATTAAATGTTGTGCTGGCTGATGACACAGCCCAGAGGAATTATATACAATATAAACAAAATGGGGCCGAGCACTGAGCCCTGAGGAACACCACAGGTAACACTGTGCGTAGCTGATTTAGTGTCTCCCAGTGCAACATGCTTCGTTCTTCCAGCAAGCTAAGATGAAGAACACAGCATATTGCCCTGGGAGATGCTAAATCCGGATTTATAAAGAGAAGGAGATAAACAGGACTATCCACCACCTTCATTCACTATTGTTAATTACACTCGCCAGCTCTGCCAGTTGCGGTTAAGATATATGTTGGTAGAGAAAAAGAACTGGTTAAATGAACAAACAAATCATGATCTCCTAATAATAAATAATGTTTGTAGAACTGTTGTATAAAAGCAATATCACACTTGAGGTCATGCTGTTGTACTGAAAAACAGCATGGCTGATATACTGTACAGTATCTTCAGTACTCCGGCTGTACGCTCATGCCTACAGCCACATCACAACCATGCTGTGGTTCTTGCTTACTTATCATTGACAGTATGTTCGACTTCATGCACTAGCCTCTTTTAATTTTCTTCCCTTTCCTAATAAGACAAACAATGCAGCTGTTCTTAATTTTCCAGCCTGAAGACTTTCTGATACTGGAAACTCATTCTAGGAATGTTAAATAAAGGTCTCCTTATAGATATTATCCCTATATATTATTGTATAATAGATTATCTATAGTAATAATAGTAATGATAAGAAGAAGAAGAATACCTCCTCGCCAATTAGAATATATAATTCAGTCAAGAACACAATTAAATATCACAGAGCAGAGTTTTCCATTAAGATGTTACAGTTAATATGTTGCTGAATCATATTAATTCACCACAGCTGAGTTTAATCTTTTTTCCTTTGTATGTAGAAATAAAAGACGGTTGAAATAACAGGGGGGAAAAATAATAAATCACTGCAACCACTGAACCGTTCATTGTATATTAATTTCTGTGAGCAAAAACAGCTCGGAGTTTCATTTCATCTCTATTCTCCCTCCATCTCCCACTATAGCTCTCTCTCTCTCTCTCTCTCTCTCTCTCTCTCTCTCTCTCTCTCTCTCTCTGCTTGTTTAATTGGCTGGATGTGTAGAACAAGTCTCTGCAGGCGTCTTTCAGCCTCACTGAGGGCCTCGATTGCAACAATCAACCGGCATCCTTGATACAATTGCACTCAGCGTCTGAGAACACGAATTACAGTCAACAGAGCAAATGATTCAATCTGTATTACACTACGTTAATAACCATCCTCAAATTAAAGGCTGAGGCAATGTCTCTGTGTGTCTGCAAAGACAGAAATGATGTGGCATTTTTCCCATTACAGACGAGCCACAATACATAGACAGTGTGCTGTGAAAGAAAAGAAGGAGGAAAGCAACTAATGAATTTAAGTTTAGAGGGTAAACAAGGAACAACAAGGAAAGGGTTGAAAGAGATCATAGGAGAAATGGCTGCCATTTTGTGCCGATCAACTATAACATTATGACCACCCGCCTAATTTCCACCGAAACAGTAATGTTTTGTGTTTTCTGATTCCTTTCCATCAGAACCAGCATTAACCTTTTAATCAGTTTGACCTACAGTAGCTCTTCTATTGGATCAGACTAGACAAGTCAGCCTTCGCTTCCTACATGCATCACTGAGCCTTGGCCGCCCAGTCCCCCGGCTTTTCCTTCCTTGGATCACTTTTGGTATGTCCTGACCACTTCATTCTGGGAACATTCCCACCAGAGCTGCAGTTATGAAGATGTTCTGACCCAGTATTCTAGCCATTACAAATCGGCCCTTCTCACAGTAGCTACAGTTACATAATCTTGTTACAATGTCCCCTGGAAACCGAGTGGGATATACTGTTTTCCTGGCGTTGATGTCTTGGAAGCAGAAAAAAATGGTCAAGCAAAAGGATTTGAGTGTCTTTGACCAGGGCCAAATTGTGATAGCGGGAGGACTGAGTCAATTGAGGACAACTCCAAAACCACATCTCTTGTGAGATGTTCTTGGTTTACAGCGGTCAGGACGTACCCATAGAGTTTCAAGGAGGGAAAAACGGTTACATCGGAGACAGGGTCATTAGTGGCCAAAGCTCATCCTATAGAAGAGCTAATGTTATGGTTGTTCAGAGTGTATAAATACTGTATATACAGTACACATTAGAGATGAAAGGGCATATTATAAACAAAACAAAAACAAAAAAACAAATTCAAAACCCAGTACTAACAGGAAGTACCAGGATGTCGTTGATGTATTTCCACTCAATTTCCTGCCATCATCGATTAAAATGTCTTCTTTCAGGAACGAAAAACTAGATCACCTCTTTCATTTATCTCTTCATTCATTGCGTCAGGCTTTTTCTAGGCCATTTGTCACTGATGTTTTATAAAGAGAAGCAAGACGAATTAGCCGAGATGTGAGCCGCATAAACTTTGACAGACTGGCTTAGTAATTAAATGGTGACAAGACACCATGAGTCATGTCGCCAACCTGCATTTTTCTGAATGCTGGAAAGTGGCGTTTCTCATAAAATGAGAACAAGACAAGCTTTACTTTTAACTTTTTTTTTCCAATAAGAGGCAGCTGCCAGAGATGTAAGGAGGTAAAAACCTTGTAAATTGGGACTAGGTTAAAGTAACTAAGGAAATTGAATGCCATCTTACATGATCATGTGGTGACATTACAAGCAAACAGTATCAAGATGCATTGATTATAGTGTGTGTGTATTTTTATATTAAAGCATTTTCACTAGCCAGTCAAAACCAGAGAACCAATCAAAAATGCGTTAAATGAATGCGTAGATCTTACAACGAGCATCGGATACTGTTCACTTATATTAAACACAAATATTAAAGATATAATAATCTAATATTATGTCTCGTTTGAATGCTCCTAACACCATATGAGTATTTCTCAAGTTAGGGTGAGTCAAAGATTTTCCGCACTCTGGTTGAACTTTTATAAAAAACAAATATGTAAGTTTTACAATAATCTTCTTGATTTTTAAAAATATGTATACTTTGTCCATCTGTCAACAAACTTTAGTTTTTCCCTCATTAAAAAAAAAGTCTGAGCCTAAAATCAGAAGTGAATCTTTGTTCTCATATTGCTGCTTTCTTCGGATCAAGCAAGTGAAAGTAAAACGTTAGATGGAGTGAGATCAGGACTATAGTGAGGATGCTTTAATACCTAACAGCATCAAAAGTGTGGGCAGAAGACGTGCATCGTCATGCAAGATCACAGCACCCTTGGATAGCAGTCCTCTGTGTTTAATCTGAGGTTTAGGATTCAGCTCTTCAATAAACGTCTCACTGCAATGAGTAATGTTCCAATACTGGCCCTTGAGAATCGCAGAAAACTGTAAGCATCAATTTAACAGCAGATGGTTGACTTTTTGTACTTCCTCTTCTTCAGCAGTTGAGGATTCCATGCTCTTCATACTGTACGCGTAGTGATGAATCATTGTCTCGTCACCAGTAATGATTCTCTTTAAGAAACCTTCACCTTCCTTATAGTATCCAAAGTTTCTGTTTCTGCTCCTCTTCTGTAAGTTGTTTTGGCACCAGGTACATTTATCAGACCACAAAAAAAGGAATGACTCCACACTGCTCTTCTTTTGTGCAAATCGCAGTTACAGATGGACTGATGTTAACACGTTCACACCTGCAGAGCAGTGACTGGGGAGACTTTAGCCTTGAACAGAAGTTGCTGATAAGACAGTGCAGCCAACAGGAGTTTTAATATAACCGGAGCGTGGACAATGTTAGAACTAATAAAACAAGCCAATGGGTTTAAACAATGCAAAGTTCTTCATTTGCATTCATCTCATACGTTGATTGGTGTTGTGATCAAAGTTTCAGGTGTGCTGCAGAAGATTTTCACATCACATTGGACTCTAGCCTTGTTAAATTTGGGAATGCCTAGTTTAACATAACAGTATGGCTAATAAGGTTAATAACTGCATATCCTGTTTATGACACCTGATATACAGTACTTGAGTCACTCCTCATTTTTTCTCATTAAATTAAATGATGCAGATTAAACTGAAGAAATGGGAACACATGTTTTACTATAACAGGTTGCAAGTGCCTAAAGGTACAATTTGAAAATGGCTCGTTTATGTAACAACATCAGCAGCGACCTCATTTCCCCTTACGTCTGTTCCAACCACTGAGCACTCGGCACCACCAGTATACTAATCACTAACCTGATCTTCTGTCATCATCTGCACCTGTGTCTCACTGGTTCATGTCTTAAGTTAGATTTTTTTTCAATGCTTGAATGATTCATAGGTAACTAACCAACAATAACAACAAAAAAAAAACATTCCTTGGAAACTGCTTGGGTACAGGGACTGGACTTAAAATGGGCGCCAATGAAGCATAGTGAACTATTCCTCAAGACAACATAAAAAAACAAACAAAACAAAAAAAAAAAAAAACAGGCAAATCATGAAGGCATGTGCACAGCTACTGACATTTAATTTTATTAAGTGTTGAGACGAATAATGACTTAACACATCACCAAAGTCAAGTGATCTAGTGATTTATTATCTGCTTGTTGTATTTTCATCATTGTACATTTATTTAGTGATTAGCCCTGTCGCCTTGCACCTCCAGGGTCCGGGTTCGATTCCTCCTGGGGGGGGAGGGGGTCTGTGTGCACGCTTCTGAGTTTGCATGTTCTTCCCATGTTTTATGGCTTTTCCTCTGGGTACTCCGGTTTCCTCCCACAGTACAAAGACATGCTTAGGCTAATTGGCGTTCCCGAATTGCTTCATTATGTGTGAATGCACATGCGAATGTGGACTGGAGGTGCAGTACCAACACGGTTGTAAAATAGGAATAATTACAATTGTAATCACCATTGGGTTCTACAGTCCCTAGCTGGACTACAGAGGTTCCTATGGTAGATGGATGGATGGATGGATGGATGGATGGATGGATGGATGGAAATTTTAATAAAGACAGTTTTATATTACAACCAACATATTTAAATGTGTAATTAACAGTATGTCAACTGACATAACTTGGTAACCTACTGACATGAAAACGAATATGATTTTTAGATTTAAACCTAGACCTAATTTTACTTGATTCAGACTTGTATGTCGATTCATATTCAGCACACCAAAATATTACCCACAATCCCAAGAGAGACAGCAGGTGATAATAATAATAATAATAATAATAATAATAATAATAATAATAATAATAATAATTAATATGCAAATGCATTAAATTAAATACTGCCTTAAAAGTATTGCCGTTTTCAGTGTTGTATTGCATTCCACACATGTGAATTTTATTTCCCCAGTGCACATACGCTACGGAACGCATTACTTTCTTAGCTCGACTGAGTAAGATATCACTCTGAAGAAGCATGAATTTAATCACGTCGTTAATTTACATGAAATATTTGAGTTCCAAAAACTTGTCTTACATGTGCTTTAACATGACCCACCCCAAGGCAGCTCCTCGCACTTTATTAACTTGCTCGGCACTCAGACTCGGTGAATTATTCATCCGCTTTTGAAGTTCCATTAAATTATCATTAATATCAATTTACGAATCGGTGTATCGTCTGCAATGCAAGCCAAGCATCAGTCTGAAGTCTCTTCGTTAAGGATGCAGATTTTATCTTTAAAAGAAGACGCAGTATTGAATGGGTAATTGTGTGAAGGAGAGAAAATGAACAGGAGATTATAATTGAGCTTTAATTATTTGATCCTAATTGTTGATGCGTCTTGCTTGTAAGTAAATTAAGCTCTTTGCTTATTTGGAAGGTGTTAGTCTTCAATGTAGAGCTGGGATAAATTAAACCTTTGAGTCAGTAATTGTATTTCCATCCAAATGTGTAGACGTTTTTCTTTTTTTTTTTCTCACTATACTATGGAGCGTTTATTAGCATACTGTACATCACTTTGTTCACTATACGCTTCTTATGACCGTAGCGCTGGTCGTTCAACAGGAAAAAGAGTCTAGACTTCTGAGGATTTAAATAATTACGGAAAATAAATTGCAATGTTTCAGGTCCTTTTCAAGTTTTATAAACTCAAGGCTTCCAGGAGCACAAATCTTGAATGAATTTCTGAGTATTCTCTTGACCTCAAAATTCGGTACATGTGAGGACATTGAGCACGCTGTTCCGTGCCCGGGCATGGATCAGTTGTGCCATGCTCAAGTCCACTTGAGACGGCGGTCTCGGGCATGGTACTGCATACTCTGAGACGGTTTAGACGAGAATTATTATTTAATTATTTCAACTAAAGATTTAAACTGGGACTTTAACGTCACGTTCCAAAAAAATTGAGGATTATTATTCAAAATATCAATAATAGGCATAGTGTGAAGGTTTAGGACTAAAATATACATAACGTTTTGGGTTTCCTTTGTGCCACCGGGGCAACTCTGGCCTCTCCGCTGCCGTGTCTGGCACCAGGATGACATCAGCAGGGTGGGGCCTTCATAGATTCGGGCTCCATGGCCAGCGTTTGCTTCCCGTAGGGATAAATGAGACCTGGGTGCACATGATCCTGTCACCAGTTTACTGGTATATAATTGATTATCAATATTATTCAGTTCACCTGTCGGTGGTGTTATATGTCTGACAGGGCTTGCTTACAGGTCTAACTTTAACTATAAAACAAGCCGTATTAATTATGCATTTTTCAATGCACCATATTTTCTCATAGAAGAAATACTGAAAACTCAAGAAGTACTTATATCATACAAAAGAAACAAATTGAAGATGTAAAAACTTAGAGTCAATATGCAAAGACGTAGTTGCGCATTTTGTAATGCTTACATTTATATACCCTCTAACCCTCTTTCGAATATACTGTGTGAGCACCAGTATCCTAAATTTGCTTACAACAGGATGAAGCTCAAGCTGCTAAGTTATCTGTATGTAAATTAACGGCATGAAAAGGAATGTGAAAGGACAAAGGGAGCTCTGTAATGTACACTGCCTGGCCACTCTAAGATATCATTCAGTCCTCTTTTGCTTACAGCCCTCATGGTATCCAGTTTACTGTATGTGTGAAAGTGATTCCTCATGCTCCTAGAAACACTCTTTTACAATTTGAATCCTGGAATATGCTTCTGCCAAGAGGGATGAAAATGTTGATAATGATGTGATAACCTGGTTATTCATTACATTCAGGTCATCAGCTGACTTCATTTCATCAACAGAAGCATCATTTCATCAACAGAAGCAACCCCAGATCATAACACTGCCTCCAGAGGCTTGTACAGTGGCCACTATGCATGACGGGTGCATGCGATTCCCTTCTTACCCTGACATACCCACGACTCTGGAATTCATCAGAACACATTACCCTTTTTTTATTGGTCCAAAGTCCAATTTTTATGCCCTCTATAGCAAATCCAAGCCTTATTTTTATTAACCTCAATAACATGTGGATTTTTTTATGGCCAAACAGCTGTTCCATGAGTTCTTGTCACATCGTGTGGCATTGGAAATGCTCTTATTTTCAATATTTAACATACTGTAGCTATGTTTTCATTTTTAGAAACTGAGGATTTTTTAACATGTAGCTTCACCAAATGATCTCCATTCACTGAGTTTTTTCTCCGATCACATTTGTTTGATGTAGCTCAAGAATTTGACCCGTCTGAAACTGCAGGGTTTTTTTTTGGCCAGGTACTCAATGTATGAAGGACAACCATGTATTGCAGAATGTAAGGCTTTATACAGTACAAAAATATATATATTTTTAAAACTTCTATGATATTTATGCGTCAACATTGTTCACCATGTCAAACATGCCCTGAAAAATATATATTGCTTTATTATAGTTAGATCATTACAGGTAATCCCTGACTTATGAACATTCAAGTTCCGAATTTCCACAGATATGAACGGGCCCCGGCTCTACTTCCGGTTCAATCACGGAAGTAGCTCATGCATATTATACAGAAAATAGACACTGGAGTGCCCCAGGTACCAATATTTACAATTATATACATACATAATATTTTCAGTGTGTAAGTAAATGTATAAAATGTCCAATGTCCGGTTTATTGTATGCGTGCGTGTGGGGGTTCGGTTTCAATGAATCAGTCCAGGAGCATGATGAAAGAAAATGGCTGCCCTGATGGCGAATAATCCTAATTTCGGAAATTCCTCAACAAACTACTTGAGTTCACAGTCCAATACATTGGAAAACAGCTCAGAGAAAAAAGTAGTGTCTGGAATTTCCCTACATTTCCCACATGATGGCCAAATGTATATTTGTGTATAAGACTTAAGAACAAATTGGACTTACGAACGTGCTTCTGGAACAGAACTCGTTCTTAAGTCAGGGACTCTCTGTATTCTTCATTCCGGTTCATCATTATCTACAAATGCTCACCAACCAATTAGGTACATACCAACAATTATGTATATGCAAGTGTACTCAGGGACAGAACAATATTACGAATGTAAAAGTTGGTCAGATGGAGGTATGTGGTCAAGGGTTGTTTAAGGGGACTATTCAAGCACAGTATTAAGTAATCAGACCAGTGTGAAGGCTGCCTTAAACAGCTCTTTGGTTAAGATTGTAAACACACAAAAAAAACTTTTTTTTGGAATATTTCCAACATTTGTGAACATTACAAAATGAACTTCTTGCGGTCATGAAAAACTTTATTCCCACTACTTTTACAAATACTTTTCCTACATCTAATGCTTTGGAAGTACTCCAGGACTGAATCCTCATAGTCTAAAATAATTTACATTATGATGTAGAAACAGATGGCCACCCGTACTTAGAACTCATCTGGTATCTGTCTTACCTATAGTAAATAAAGAAGCAGATAGGCAGGGATTTGGACCTACAACCTATCAAAAAATATATTAAGTGCCTCTTTTGTTGGTCATTCTGTTCTTTTGTTCTTTCTGGGAGAAACTAAGACAAGAGATCTAACATACAGGTTAGACATCTGACCGGTCAGCTACAGCCATGATCAAAGAAACAAAATAACCTACAGACAGACACGTACTTTGAGAAAAGCGTGTATACACAAGCTGGACTTTACTAGGAGTGTAGGAAATGAAACAATTTCACCTTTATTTTACCAAAGCAACACTAAGGTTCTGGGCTCTAGATACTGTACATACTGTAAACACCCAAAGCAAAGCAATTGTTCTTATTTCAAATCAAGATGCAATAAGAACAAAATATATACATATATATGAATTGTTTTATGTTCCAGAGATATCATCATCATGGGTCACAAGCAGTAATAATACATGTTATGTTAATATTTTAACATTTTAATGTTAGAAAGAGAAATAATGTTATATAATGGGCTTTAAAAAAAATAGAAAAAAATCCTGACCAGAAATAATGTAAAAACATAACATTTATTGTCAAATAAAAAAAGCAGGGAATTAAACAGAACCATATACAGAATTCAACCAATCAAAGAAGCTCAAAACACTGCAGTGAAGTGGGATTAAACTGTGAACCGCAAAACAATGAAAACCAATATAAAAATATAAGTTTACTTTGCAAAACATAAAAAGTCTGTACAAGGTGATCACAGTTGCGTGCCACTAGGGGCCACATCCAAGCTGGGACATTCCACTCAAAACTGTTTTGTGGGTTTCTCGGACAGTGAGGCTGAGAAACTGATACTGGGACGGTGACTGGGTGGGGCTATGACGTGAGATCTGCGGAAGGGCTTAGCACAGTGAATGGACTGTGATTTGACAGGTGTACTGGGCTGCGATTTGACATAGGCAGGAAGCCAGAAGTTGACAGAGGCACTTGGCCAGGACTTATGACCACTGGGATATGAGCACTGGGACAGAAACTCCTGAGTGGTTGGAGAAAAAGAGACCATTTCATAGGCTTGAGGTGATAATTCAAGACTAACTTGAGCAAGAAGAGTCGAACTAGCAAGAGGTCTTCAAAGCCAGGATGTGGAGCTACACATCAATATTGAAGCAGGCGTGGAGTCAAACAATAGTATCATCAAAACTAGGGTACAGTGCACACACAATGTCACTGAAGCTGGGGTGTGCTGCAGGCATTATGTTCGGGAAGATAGAGAGTGTGTCAGGCATGGAATCATAGAAGCAAGGTGGCTGAGGAAAAACCATGTCCATGAAACCAAGAATTGGGGAAGCACACTGTTCTTAAAATGATTATATTTACATTGATGGCATTGGCAGACACCCTTATCCAGAGCGACTTTTATTACATTATACATCTGCTAAGTTGAGGGGTTAAGGGCGTTGCTCAAGGCCTGACAGTGGTAGCTTGATGGTGCTGGGGCTTGAACCTATCATCTTTTCCACCACAGTCTGAGCGACCCCTGCCACAGCTGGTGGAGGCAGCAGTTCATCGTTGGCACCAGAGAGCATTACTGGGCTATTCTCAATGTCCAGCATATAGCTGTGGTGGTACTAGGATAGTTTGGTGCAGAACCAGGCAGAATTCTGGTAAAGCATGGCGCAATTCAAGCAAACAAAACAGGCTTAGGGTAAAGCAGCGCCTGTCTGGGTCAACAGTAGACAATCTTGGTTTTTTCAGGGCTAACAGGGGTCACATCTGGACTAACATGAAACATATCTGCGCTAACAGAAAATATCTCTGGGATACCAGGAAACATATCTTAACCATTATGATTTGAGCATATAATGGGGCATGATTCAGAAAATGCAGGACATACAGTAGATCTGGTTAGGACTCCGCATGGGAGGTCTCACTGTTGACCTCCATCTGAAGCTGGGGCATCCGGATGGCTTGCAATGTGCATCTCTGTTGTAAGTCCTATAGCCTTTAAATCACATGTGATACAATGATTATAGGTCGGCAAAATTATCCAGCTGTACGTGAGGCTGCACTGCTTGCTGCTGGAATGTTGCTTGCTATCTATCTATCTATCTATCTATCTATCTATCTATCTATCTATCTATCTATCTATCTATCTATCTATCTGTCTGTCTGTCTGTCTGTCTGTCTGTCTGTCTGTCTGTCTGTCTGTCTGTCTGTCTGTCTGTCTGTCTATGAGTTCAACCTTTTGAGCCTTTTTAAATCTTGTCTAATTTGCATTTATCTTCTCACACTCAAACCTCATACAGTACTCTTTGTACTTAAAAACCCACAAAAGTGTTTTTGCTTTGATTTGAGTACAGTTTCACTATTTACAGACAAAACTTTAGATACGTTTTTAAACAAAAGCTGAAGTTTAGAGTCCTCCGAGAGTTACACTTTTTTTAGCATTTCAAAAACCATAAACTGCTGAATATTCTCCTTGTTTGTGATTCCCAAAGCTGTTAGATACTGTACTAATATGGCATTTCTAAAAACCTTTCTTTACTCTCTACTAAGAGCTAGTAGCTAGTAGTTGTGCTTACCCGAGTAAACAGATTGTCCTCCATAGCCATCATCTCAGCACTCAGGGTTCTGAGAAATAGTTTTAGAAAGATTATATTGAAATATATGTTCATGCCCCCCCTCGCTCACAAGGACACCCAGTGGGCAGGGTTAAACTATGCAGGATAGTAAGGCAGTTTATGTGAATGTTAAGTGAAGATGAGCTTCTCTAATATATTTTTATGAAGGTGTAAATCATAGCTGTAATGGTGGTGATAATAATTATGATAATGGACTACAGTTCTGCTCAGCTCAATACTTTGTAGAGGAATCTTAAAGTGTAAAAATTTTGTTACTTGTCTGCCAGCTTAAATGTTTTACTGTCTTTTATATATAGGACGCATTGTAATGTCTCATATGAGTCTATATAAATGCTCATAAGTACTTAGTTGCATACATAGCATTTTATAAAGCATTATGTGACATAATGTAGTGATTAATGTACAAATATTATGAAGCTTATATAAACTTATATAGGCTCATGATATTATGAAGATTTGTTTTAACTTCATGGTATGAAGCATACAAAAGCCATTTAGGAGCCTTGTAATATGTCTGTATTTAATGGTCCTGAGGACATAAAGTGATTCATGTATGACATTATAACAGTTTATATAATGTGAATCAATACTTTATAGTGTCTTACATAATTAAAGTTGAAAAATAAGTATTAAGAAAAATGTATGTTTTATATAAGATGGAGTTATGACCAAACCCTGCTTTATTACATTATGTACATTAACATACATTATAACAGCTGGTGTAAGTGTTTGCCGTCACAGTGTTTACCATTACATGCATTAGTGCACTTTATAAATCATGTCTTTAAATTAACATTTGATGTAATCCACTAACAAACCCATTTACAATATATAGTTGGAGTTGACATAATAATATATTTCATATAATAATAATAATAATAATAATAATAATAATAACACATGACCAGATATAATTATAAGACTATGTACACTAATATAGTCATATCATACATGTAATTAAATGTAATAAAAGTAAATATGTTATTGAAAAGAATATTATAAAGAATTGTTTATTATAAACAAATATACATTTAAAGCTTTCATTCATTTTAAGTTGCACTTACTCTAATTTACCAGATTTAAGAGACATATTAAAGGTACAAAGGTGTACGACTCTTTTTTTTTTTTTGTCCACCAATGTAAGTTTATTACAAATAACATAAGAGTTTTTTTTATTTTTACATGTATAAAATTCTATGAATAAATAGGTGTGATATTTGTGATTTGTGATATATCAATGCTTCAGGTCTTGTGTGACATCACATGCCTTGCTCTCCTCCAAATCCATTATGCATTGGCCACGAAATGTTATGATGTATTCACATAACACTTACGATATAATTTTAACTCCACTATGAACTGTGCAGTTTAACTAGGAACTACATACATATGAAACATCACAATTTGCTAAGAAAGGGTCCGTCCTGTTTTAGATAGCTCTTTATGAAAATTCCTTTAACCAACGTTCATGGTGCAAATCTTCATGTCATCCATCACAGCATACCTAGGGAAAAATAAGCACTTAGAGAACAGTCTAGGACTGACTGAAAATACATTATCCTCCTTATTTAAGTGCCCTACATTGTTGGTGGAAATAAAGCTTTCTAACACCCTCCATGTGGCATTCGTGTCTCAGACGTTGGTGGATTTGGGTTGCTGATTGGAGGGTCGGCGGTTCAAGCCCCACCACTACCGGGGCGACACTGGTGAAAGGGGTTCCCTTATACAAACATTTACTCCATTTTTGCCATTCTCAAAGCCCAGATAAGAAAGCAGGAGGGTTGGGCTTCAGAAATACCAGAAATCATGCTCAACAGCAACCTACTGTACATTCTACACTACAGGTCATTTGTATTGCTCCTTAAACTAATATGGCCACTGTCATCTTGCACCTGCAGGGTATGGGTTCGATTCCCACCTCGGAGTCTGTGTACATGTCTGTGAGTTTGCATGTTCTTCCCGTGCTTGGTGGGTTTCCTCAGGGTACTCCGGTTTCCTCCTACAATCTAAAAACAAGCAGATTGGCCGTTCCCAAATTGCCCGTAGTGTGTGTGTGTGTGTGTGTGTGTGTGTGTGTGTGTGTGTGTATGTGTGTGTGTGCGCCCTGCGATGGATTGGCACCATATCCAGGGTTTACCCCATACCTCATGCCCTAAGTCTCCTGTGACCCTGTATACAGGGAGCTGTCTAGTCGATAAGTGAGAGTGAGTGTAAACATACTGTATGAAATGTTTAAGCATGGCCTTTTTAATTTATTTTATTTTATATTTTTTTATTTATTTCATTTTTTTTTTGACGAACTTTTAACAGTCTTCCTATTGTTTCTGACATCCAATCTGGTTGGGATCAAATTTTGCAACGTCAGAAAGCCCTATGATTGTAAAAACTTAAAGCTCATATTCGTATTATGTATTTGATTGTCAAGAATGGTGTTTGTTTTTATTCTAGGTGACTGGGTGGAAGATTGAAAAAGCGAAAAAGAACTCTGTAGTGTTTTTTTTTTGTTAGTTTTTTTTTTGTTTAAAAAGTGGTTCAACTTGAAGCAATTATATGCAAAGTATGCAACTGAACATATTTGTAGTAACTCTCTTTATCTCTCTCTCTCTCTCTTTCTCTCTCTGTTATAGGAGATTCATCCCAAGTGGGTAAGTCAACTCATCTTTTTTAATCCCTTTCTTTTTTATAATCACCTTGTGCAGCATCACTCTGAGATTCTGAAGGCTGTGTTCTTGGCATTGATGTCGATTCGAGTCGACACAAGCTGCAATGATTGCGGTGTTTGCACATCACACACGCGCACACACACACACACACACACACACACACACACGCACACGCACACATGCACACACACACACACACACACACACACACACACACACACACACACACACTCACACACACACACACACACTCACTCACACACTCACATGCACTTAATCAGTTGCCCTCATTCTGCTGTAACAAGCACTTTGGCATTGTACCAGACTCAACCTGGCAGAATAAAATTGTACCCTAACAAGGCAAATTTATGTGTATCAATATTTTAATCATGCACTTGCACATACAACACACTCCCCCCCCCTTTATTTTGTTATTTGTGTTAACGTCTTGAATATTGCATATACTGTAATGATGTTTGGATTGACTGATTAATCGATTCAGAGGATGCCGGTCGGCTTTGTTCTTTTATCAATGAAAAAAATCTATTGGATCAAAATAAAAATCAAACAAACTAAAATAAACGTATATCAGCAACAATAATAACACTAACAATTACTACTATTACTACCACTACTATTATTACTAATAATACTACTAATAATAATGAATATAAAATATTTAAAACATCATGAACATGCAAAAAAGTGATAAAAAATAATAAGAAAAAGGAAAATACTCATGAAAAAAAAATGATCAAATGAATTAATCCATAAGAATGGATGAATTAGAATAAGGGAACACATAATGGTTTTTAAACATAATAAAATAAATATTAGCAGGAACAATAATAACAACACTAACAAATACTATTACTACCTTTACTTATAATAATAATAAATAATTAATAATTATTAATAATAATCATAATCATGATGATGATGAATATAAAAATATATTTTTTAAATAATTACCGTGAAAATAAGAGAAAGGGAAATTAGCAAGATTTTTTTTAATGAGATGTATCACATAAATGAGTTCCCATAAACAGATGCAATATAATAAGAGCAAAAAATATCTATATTTAATTAATATAATAAATAATAGCAGCAACAGTATATGAATGTGCAAAATTAACATGAAAAAAAGAGATTTATCACAAATTAAACTGCATGAATGGATGAAATAGTGCAAAAGTAATGATATTTAATGATATTTATATAATCAATATATAGTAAATATTAGCAGCAACAACAATAACAACTACTACTAAAACCACTAATAATAACAATAATAATAATAATAATAATAATAATAATAATGCATATTTATTCATAGAAAATTCACACAATTTTTGACAATCAAAAAAAAAAAGAGGCAAATAAGAGAAAAGTGCAAATAAGCAGAATAGGACATATATAATATATATCATAGGACATGATGAAATATATCACATAAATGAGTTGCATAAATGAATGCATTAGAATAAGGGCAAAAACTATGTACCATTTCACCTCAATATAGCTGAGACCGCACAATATGGCAGAAAATAAATAAATAAAGCTTAGAATATAGCACAATATTTTTTACAGTTAGTTGGACATCTAATTCATTTGCAAATTAAATTCAAAGTGTTTTGGTGAAAGTAGCATTCATATTCTGCTTTCAGAAAATGATCTAAAACATTATAAATAAAAGTGAAGTGTTACTTAGAAGTATCTTGTAAGCTCTTAATTCTCTTGAGTATCAGCTCGGCGAATCGCTATAATCGCCGTTTCTTTACCATATACACGGAGTGTAATTCACAAACTCCGCCGAGCCGTCTCCCAGCAACAGTTTTAAGAGCTGGTGATGGTGGCGTGGGGTCACAGAGTTTCTCCACTTATCAGCGGAATACAGAGAGCCCAATTTCAAATGACAGGGATTAAGCAAATGAGAGGGATCAAGCAATTTTTTTTTCCTTCTCTTCTTTCCTTTTTACTTTCTGATCTATTCCCATGTAGCTGCTTTTTTTCCCCACCTTTCTTCCAATGATGGTCTGAATGGAGGTTTTTCGCTTTTTCTTCTCTCTCCCTCATTTTTTTAAATTATTTTTTTTTTAGCAAGTGCTAAATGTTTTTCTGTTTGTGGATGTAGATTTTAGTAGACAAGGTGCGAGACTCTATAAAGTCTGTATATACAGTACAGTGTGTGTGATAGCAGGCTGCTGGATCAGCAGGTCCCAGCCTGAGCCTAAAGCCTTAACTGGGATTTATCAGGTAGCCGAAGATGAGATGTGATAACTTATAAAGCTGCTTTACTGCAGGGGCTTTGAAGAGAAAGTGCCTTTAGAAAGGTACTTTGAAGAGGAAGGAGTTGTGGCAGTTGCTCTCTGAACTGAAACACCGAACTTCACGCTAGTTAGTTAACAGCGATACGTGACGTTGAGTCACAGTGAACCGTACTTACAGTACTGTAGCCGCAGTAACTCTCCAGTATACGAATATGAATTATGATGCATGAAAGAAACAAATGATGTCCCTCATGCGGCGATTCATAATGACACAATGAACGAACCGTAATATGATGTAACATAACAGGACATGCCATGGCAAAAGTAATTACACTACGCGATAGCGATAGAACAGCATGATAGAGATATCATAAACACAAACGATTAGTAAAAATAAATCAAAGCATTAATGATACAGTATATGGCGCAACCACGTGATATGACATGTCTTATTCTAACAACACTGTGACGTGACGTGCCGTGATGGAAAACTATCGTTACATCATGTACTGTAAAGTCATATCCTGTCATTTCAGATCAGATCATTTTACACTACATCATGCAAATAACACCATTTTAATCTAATATAATGTGATGCAATACAAAACATAATGTTGCACAGGTTTAAAAAAAAAAGAAAAAAAAAGACAGCATTATACAAACATCAATGCATGAAATGATAATCATAAACATGTATACAGTAGTACTTAACATGATAATCATATATACAGTAGTACGTAACATGATTATCATATATACAGTAGTACATAACATGCTACACAGGATAATAACCTTATGTAAATGTTATTATTATGTAATAAATGCATTATAACTATTTAATAACTACCACTGTGGCAGAACATACAGTAACAACCATAAACATAATGTTACACTGCATGCCGTGTCATGTGACATATATCATAAATGTAATGCTACTGTACTGTACATTGCATAAAAATTTCATATATTGGGTAGCTATAGTACATGATTATCATTACATGTTATTAATACTGTATACTGATGATGCTGAATGCTGAGTGGTTGGAATAGACGAGAGGGGAAGTGAGGTTGCTGCGGTGTTTGTTACAGTATAAAAACAACCGTTTTTTAAAATGATTATTATTATTATTGTATCTTTAGGCACTTTGCATCATGTAATTTCATTTCATTTCATTTAATATAAAGGAAATATGACATTTTCACATTACCGTATTGTACATCATGAAATGAACCATGTTATTTAGGTGTGATCGCTGCATTTCAGCTGGATGCTTTTCTGCGTCAAATTGTGGATGAAGGATGAAGTTTGCGAGAGCGCCTGGCACGATGCGAGTTTAATAATGAAACTGGTTGCAATTTTATTCATTCATTTATTTCTTTTCCCATTTTTATTGGAGTCACCTTGCAAACAGACTCGGGAGAGACGCGAAGATGAGCGGCAGAAGACTTGTAAAGTAGCCTTGCTTGTGTGTATACAGTGTACAGTATGCGTGTTTAAGATGAAGCGAGCGGCAATTTCATCCTACGTGGCGGCTTTATAATTCATTGGTCACAGCAGACATGGGAATGGAAATGTATTATTTATTTATTTATTTATTTAAATATGTATCAAAGAGATGATTAGAATCATTTTGGGAATCTTATAGAAGATAAAAAAAAATATTTAAAAAAAATGGCCGCACGATTTTTCTTCAGTGCATATAAGCTCGCCTGAGAGCGAAAAGGAGAGAGAGAGGGAGATTGTGAAAATGAAACAGGAGATTTATCAGCCTTCTTCCATCATTCCTTTCATTTTCCTTAGCTCTCTCTGCTTTTTTTTTTTTTTGTCTGATGTGATCAGCAAGATGAGGGACGGGACTTCATTTTCCACTTGCTTCATGTCCACTTTTTCTTCTTTCATGCACGAGGAGAGATAATAGTAAGCAGAAGCGTATGTAATTTTGTTAAACTGATGGCCTCAGGTGGCGTGGCAATCAGAGAAAGCCGTTTGTTGGAATGAGAGGACTTTTTTTTTTAAGGGAAAAAAAAGTCTCATCCACCACTACCACCATCATCATGTAGATGAATTTGGTATAAGCTCCTGCGCTCTGGTTGACTCTTAACTTCGTCGGTCATTGATCAGAAGGGAAGACTAAAAGATGGTGAAAGGGGCGCCATTTGTTTTGAGAGATTTCATTCTTTCCAGATGACACGCAATACCTCGAAGCTTTTGTTTTCCGCTCTTGCACTCCAGCCCTCTATCATTTTTATCCCCTTTCTTAACTTATTCCTGCTTATTCTCATACTTCATCTCTCGCCACTCAGTCTGGCTGTGTGGTCATGAATAAAAAAAAAAATTCATGCAGTAGTTCCACACAAACACACACGCGCACACACTCTCTCACTGGGGAGTGGTTTAGCATTAGTACAGGAGATTAAAAGTACTTAAAATGGTTTAACAGCATTGGGAGCTGATAATGTTTCCTGAATATTAATTAGAATTGAACTACGCGCAGTTATAGTCATGTTTATACACTGTGGACCTGAGGGACGGCACGACCTGACATGAAATAATAAGAGTGCAACAGTAAAGGATACAACAAAAGCCCTTATAGGAAGGGGGCGTTTAAGCCAAACTGTGACTCGTGATCAAATTTCTTGTTAATGTACAGTAGGCGTAAAACTGGTTCCACTTGTGTGGGCTGTTAAAGGAGTTCCTGGGAGGCCAGCGTTGATCCAATGTGATGCAGGCAAATTTTCTACCTCAATGGTTTCTAAGCACTAGTGAAATGCTGCATTAGCGCATTAGTGTAGCAGAGGATTATTTATTCATCTATTCAATCTTTCATCTTCTATACCAGGCTACACCAGGAGACTATGGGCATGAGCTAAGGTGCACCTTGAACAGGATGCTAATCCATTGCAGGGCACACACACACACTTAGAATGTTCTCAGCAGCAGGATTAGCACTGTGGTTCTGTAGTGTGTGTGTGAGTGTGTGCATGCTTGACGGATTGGCACCCAGTCCAGAGCGTGCCCCGCCTGAGTCCCCTGGGATAGCCTCCAGGCCTCCCGCAACCTTGTACAGGATAAGCAGTATGGGGAATAAGTGAGTCAGTGAGATTTTTCCTACCACTGCCGTATTTTATTGCATGACTATTTTTAACTTTAACTATTACTCATTACGCATAAATATTCATTTCTACAAGAATGCTGCTTGAGCAAGTTCAGAATGAATTTCCATGGCCTGCAAAAAGCTGACGAACAATGGGGATCAGTACGGAGAGTGCCACTAACACACTGCTGGCCAACAGTGGTACTGCACCACAGGAGAACACATGATTCTAAATACACAGCCCATTCTTTTATGTAACGCAAACAATTAATAGGTTATTTAAGGCATGTGACATTAAAGATTTGAGCAATTTCATGAACAGTTTAGGAAGGTAGGAAAGCCCCCAAAGTAATTTAGTAGGTAAGAATACATCAATATAAGGTGGCACGGCTTAGTGGTTAGCACTGTCGCCTTGCAACTCCAGGGTTGAGGTTTCGATTACCGCCTCAGGGCCTGTGGGCATGGAGTTTTGCATGTTCTCCTCATGCTTGGTGGGTTTCTCTTATTGGCGTTCCCAAATTGCACATAGTATGTGCATGAGCATCTGAAGGTTGACTGAATGTCCTACCGCGTTTTTCGAAATGGGAATATACTGTACAAAATGGTCACAACTGGCCTCTACGGTCCCTAGTTGGATGACAGAGTTTCCTAGATAGATGAATAAACAGATGGACACCATTCACATTACCTGAACAATTGAGCGGTTATACAACTTTAATACACACCTTCTAACTAGTCGGATTCAATTATTTAACCCTACTATTGGTGAGGAACTTCATAATGTTTCCGCATTCATAAAAATTTAGAATTTTTATTACTCTACCTAAACGGAAAGTGAAAGTGCTGCTTCATTGTATGTTTGAGTACAGGAGTCGTGGGGGGCCTAGAGCCTATCCCAGGGCACAAGGCGGGGTACACCCTGGACTGGGTGCTAATCCACCATAGGGCACACAACCACACACACAACACTTACATGCTCATTCACACACTAATTGGTTTTGTGAACACCAATTAGCCTAATCTGCATGTTTTTAGACTGTGGGAGGAAACGCACCAAGCACGGGGAGAATGTACAACCCCCATGGATACAGACCCAAGGCAGGAATCAAACCCAGACCCTGGAGGTGCAAGGCGACAGTGTTAACCGTTAAGCCACTGTGCCGCCATTTTGTATTTCTCACTCACTCATCATCTATACCGCTTTATCATGTATTCAGGGTCACAGGGGGCCTGGAGCCTATCCCACAAAACAACCTGGACAGGGTGCCAATACAATGGAGGGCACATAGACACACACTCATTCACAGACTACCGGCAATTTGGGAACGGCAATTAGCCGAACCTACATGTCTTTGGACTATTGGAGGAAACCGGAGGACCAGGAGGAAACCCACCAAGCACAGTTAGAACACGCAAACTCCACCCTGGAGGTGCAAGGTGACAATGTTAACCACTACACCGCCTTGTTGTATTTCTATTCCTAGTAATTATTTCTCATGTTATTAAGAAATCAAGAACATGTTTTTTTTTTTTTTGTCTTAATTCTACCGGGAAATGATACATATTGACATGCATCATTTAGACAACGCACAATGTAATGATCATAGCCCTCTCTTCCGCTAGAAACAAACAGTCGCCCGTATAGCTGTGATTGTTTCAACACATCTAGAAGATTAACGGCATCCCAAACTATAATTACGCCTCGCTCGAGCCAAATTTCCTCACAGCGATTAAAATGTCAGATCAGATGTCAGGACGTTAGCTGGCGTAGCCCGTCTCTGATCGCTGCCTCATCAATACCTGTTAGGAAATAGAGCAGGAGATGATGTGGAAATGTTAACAGGTCTGATGATTAGTTTGCCTCTGTAAATGTTAATGTGATTAGACTATTATCTTCATCAGCTTATCGACGTTGCGCCGACATCGCGGTTGCGTCAACTTCCTCAGAGACGCCGTGCCAGTGGTGCCACGTGTGTTTTTTAATTTTTTTATTTGACATGTCAGTCGTCTGATTTCTCTGAGGCAGGGAATCACTTTGTATTCAAATCCCGACAACATGTCTGGCAAAGTGCTAGCATTTTGAATAAATAAATAAATAAATAAAAAACATATGACATGTATTTTTCATTTAGGCAGTATGTTTTTGTCCTCTTTTTTTTTTTTTTTTAAAGTTCCTGCTGTGTTGTGTTTGTTGATTGCCAGTTGGAGGTCAAAGGTAGCTGAATTTAGTAGGCTTTTGTGCTTGGGAGCCTCTGCATGTGGATCGGTATGTTACCCTTGTTTTCCGTTCATGAGCTTTTGTTCTCAGCCTGCGTGTTAAACCCGGCTTATCGATTCTCGAACCAATAAGTGCGACGTCCATGAATTATCTTGTCAAGGCATTTGTTGCTAAAAGATCGACTGCTGAGAGGACACTCGTTCCTTGTAAACAAAGCGTATGACATGAGCAGTAAAAGCGAACCTACAGACAATGGACCAAAGAATTTATTTATTTATTTTCTTTCTTCGGCGTAGATGATAATGAGTAATGAGTAAAGTTGATGTGTATTGGGATTGAGATGTAACTTTCAGCCATGAGGGTAGACGGCTAGTCAAAAAATATCCGCACTTTGGTTATGTTAAAACTTCTGTTGGCACACTGTCTTATTAGTGCTTTAAGTTCAAGCAGTCAGTGCTGTGCAGGTGTGAACATGTTACATCAGTTTGTTTGTAATGGTGGTGCGAGAAAAAATGGATGCATCACTTGTGATTTGCACCAAAGAAAGGCAGCCTGCAGTGATTTTTTGTGTTTGTGTGTGGTCTGAGGCTGTACCTGGTGCTGAAATAACTCATAACCAGAAGTGTTTGAATATCTGCAAACAAAATTTGGACCGATACTCTAAGGAGGATGAAAGAGATTCATTATTGGATTCATCACTACGACCCTGAGAATGAACGGCAGAGTATTGAACAGAAACATCCTCAATCGCCAACTGAGAAAACGTTCCAAAAAAGATAGTTGAAGTCCACCATCACCTGGTAAATTCATCAATGCTGACAGTTTTATGGGAAAAGGTTCAACAGTGCTTGTACAGTAACAGTGAGACTCTTATCCAAGAGCTGAAGCCTAAACTTCGTATTAAATGTGGAGGACTGTTATTCAAGGGCGTTGTGATCTGGCAAAACTTCATTTTGAGGTGTTAAACATCCTCCCTATAGTCCCGGGCCTGTATTCATAAAGCTTCTTAGAATTCTCTCAGAGAGCTCCTATCTTCAGCCTAAAGAATCCTAGCTGGGAGTCCTAGACTAACAGTGATTTTAGGAAATTTCTCAGAGCAACTCTGAGTAAGGAAAGTACAAAAACCTTTATCTTAGTGAGGAGGTGTGGTCGACCCCGTTGCTAGGGATTGATGCAGGAATTCAAGGACTGTGATTGGTTGATGAAAAATCTGTAAAGGTCTTAAAATGCGCTCTTTGTGAAAATGGTATACATGATAATAGAACAGACAGTAAAATCACATGTTTGTATATAAAGAAATTGTATGAATGAATGCAGGCTACTTTCTGTAAAGTCTCTGTTGTAGGCTAAATAAAAAAAATTAAAACGGACAAATGTTGAAAATGTGTTTATTTTTTGAAGCAACCGATTTCCATGCAGTAGTTCCTGTATTTAAGTTCTTACATTTATTCACAATACTGATTTTATTACTTGTGATCCATTTTAGATGGATGGGAGCAAATGGCTCAGCTTTTTACCAATTTACATGATTGCAAGTCAGTTTATTTAAGTTGTGGTTTGTAGTCAACAATCCAAGTGAGATGGAAGGACGTTAAAGAACAAGAAAACCAAATTGGACAGAAGAGCAGTGTTTACCTTTAGCTTTATGTTCAGTGTTTCTTCTTTCCGCCATTTTGTCCTCTGCTATAGAAACTCTTAAGCCTCTTAAAAGTCCTCCTCTCTACTCTTAACAATTTTTACCTTGTTGAGTTGTTTTTATGGCTGGCTGAGATGTTTCATGAATCATTTTTATCTTTACTAAGATTTAGTCCTAAATTTAAGGGGAAATTCTAAGAAAATGTCTTAATTCTAAGAATTTAGAATTAACTTTTAGGCTTAAGAAGCTTTGTGAATACGGGTTCTCATCTTGATCCATCTGAATTTCACCTGTTTGGTCCCCTGAAACCAATCTTCAGCTCTGTGAAGATTCACTTCTGATGAAGAAGTGGAAACAGCAGTGCATTCGTGGCTCGCAGCTCAGCCTAATACAGGAAAATGAAAGCATGTTGACAGATTGAAAAAGTACAGTATAGTGAAAAACAAGAGATTATGGTGAAAAAATTATATATTTGTCTTTTCTAAAATATCTGAAATCAGTCCAGCTACTCCAAAGTGATTAATACTGAACTAGCAAAGCTAGTAAACTACTTGTCTCTAGCTACTTTCGAACATATCGCCTGATAACATCCAAAGGATATATCCTCTTCTGACTGACTTACTATTACAGGATTATCCGGGGTGACTCACAGCAGCTTGGAAACATCACGTCTTCGAATATCTCTGTGTTGAATTTTCACATCGACTCCTGACTCACTCACTGAGCCCACGTGTTAGCCTCCACTTCCCTTCCGCTTTCCCTCTGCTCGTGTCTAATAGATGAGAACACGGTTATCCTTTTGCTCCGCGTCTGACACTCGCGCTGAGACGTACAGAGAGCTGGCTGTGTAAAGCTGTGATTTGCACACATACAGCGTACTGTACGTTTACGTACCGTATGTATTTACCCAGCCATAGTCACGGTCGTCCTTTAGATGGAAAGTTCCGGAGGAACGAGGTTAGCCACGAATGCATATGTGTCTGTTTATTGGTTCGGCAGTTAAAAAGTCATGCGGCTGTGAAATGAGTGACCAGTGAAACGCAATCTGTTGCAATAGAGGAGAAATGATGTTGTAAAATAACTCCCTCATGTACCGCGTCCCTTGCTTGCTCTCTTTCCACGCAGCCGCCTCCCTCTCTGGCAAGTGAAGCATGTCATTAAAGAAGACAGCTGTGCCTCCCTTAGCTTTCGCAGCTTCTCTCTATTTCTCTTTCTCCATTTCTCTCCTCCTACTCCTCCATATTCCACCTCCAGTCATCCTTGCTCCCCCTCTACTTGATGCACTTTTTTTTTCTTTCCCCATTTTCTTTACATACAGTATTTTAACTTTATGATTGGTATTATTGTTGCAGTTGAATTATAAAGCAATGCTAAGATTTGGATTTGTTGGTGCTTTCTCAGATCTGTTTCTGTAGTTTGGTGGGCTTAAAGTCGGCATAGCCTAATACACCCTGAATGAGACGGCGGTCCATCGAAGGTCCAGAAAACACTATATTGTTCATTTTCAATGGCGTCATGGCTTACTGCGCGGGATCTTTATTTTCATTTTTTTTCTTTTTCCCAGTTGTGGTGCCTACTTTCACCGATAGAATTATTTCAATTTTCCAGGTCTTTTATCTGTTCATAGCATTCAAAGCCCCATTGAGGTTTGTAGCACTTTTTCATTCATGTACTTTATTTAATGCACGTTATTTCACATCACTTAACAACATTTTACAATTCCCCATCCACCTGTGATGTGCTTAAATCATATCAAATGCTTATAAAAGAGCAGATGTGCTAAAATAATGCACGGCTCTAACAGTTGTTCCTTATTTGTGATACAGTTCCTCTTTAGGGTGTTGCTTTTTCTTGCATTAAGGTGCAAATAAGGTGAAAAACGATGGTGATAATGACATAAAACAAATCAGTTCCAGTATAGCAAGCACACACAAAGAACAATGGTAAGTAGTCATTGCGATGTTTTTGTGTTACTGGATGAATCTTAACTTCATAAGTTTTTGAATGAGTCACTGATTTTTGCACATCCATACATTAGGCAGTGCGAGAATGCAGGGTAGAGCTCATGTTTGTCACAGGCTAGATTTATGAGGGTGTGTGTATGATGAGCGAGCGGTTATTTGTGCTGGGATTCACATACAGTAACATCATGTCAGATACAGCAACTTCAAGTGGAAAAAAATGTGCTCGTACTCCCCTTGGCCTGAAAATGAACAAGGTCATTAAAACACACCAGGACAGACATAAGGAAAAGAAAAAAAAAACAATCTAAAAGCAAGAGCTTTATAAGTTAGAGAGAGAGTTACAGGGGGTCTGACTTGTCCCTCAAACCGCACTTCTTCACCTGCAAACTCTGCAACTCCATACAGAAATAAGGACTATCTTGTATACAGTATATATTAGTTATATTATGCAGTTATATTATATAAAAAATAATATTTTGTTAATTATGTACATGCTCTATTTTTGCGTATGAAATTGTAAAAAAAAAAGGTTTTCCAGTGACTTAATTTTTTTTTTAAATCTATTGTATACACTTTTATAAATAGAACAGGAGTAAATAGAAATTCTATTTTTACACTCAATACTCAAATACTCTTATGCAACATGACAGAGTTAAAACCAGGCATTAGTGGATTCTGGTAATTTATATTAGAAAAAAAAATGAAATATATAGTTTACATAATCTTTCAGACCCATGAGTTATGACTTGCTTAATTTAAACCCAGGCGGCCCAGATACGTGCCGGCAACACATCCGTGGTCAATGACCATAAAAGAAAATAAAAAAATAGGCAGAGATCCAAAGCAAGTGATACTAGATATTAGACAATAGGAGGAACAAGTACCAGAAACTACTGAAATAACAGTATAAGCCTGAACTAGAATTTAAAGACAGCAAACAAAATGTATCAACATTGTACAATTATATTACATATATTATTATTATATATAATGGTTATATGTACATATAACCATTATAGACAATATGTAATGGTTTTGTATACAGTATATATACAATGGTTATATGTGTGTGTGTGTGTGTGTATTATATATATATATATACTGGATACTCTGGTATATATAAATATGGAAGCCTTGCCGGTGTGTATTACCGGGCAAGCTTCGAAAACTCAATTTGTGCATTTGAGTTTTTGGATATGTCAGGTAGAACGAAAGTTATCACTACTTTTTGTAACTTGTAAATCTTACCCCTATCAGAATATGGGAATGTTGTTGCAAAGATGTAGAATTCTCTAAATCATCATCATATTATTATTTTTTGGCCAGAGAAAAAAAAAAAAAAACCTGGAAAACAAACAGAAAAACACATGATCATGTGTACAGTATCTGTGCTGTTTCTTTGCCCATGTGACCCAATTTAAAATGTTTTGCTTAGTCTGGCTTGTCTAAGTAGTTAAAATGAAATAAAATTCAGTTCATCATATTGCCTAAGTTGTGCTGAAAAAAAAGTGACTCTTTAATGCATAATCCTTAGCCCTAATATATATATATATA
>QMIH01000128.1:344846-368364 GCA_003987875.1 Clarias batrachus
TTTTATGTTAAAAATATAATTTTTAGGAAAATTATATGAAATACATGAATCATGTGAGAAAGTCCCATGTGTAAATTAAATATATAATTTGTAAAGAATTTTATATGCAAATATGTGAAATGTGAATAACGTGAAAAAAAACTTGCTAAATTAAGCATATAAAATACATAAAAAAATTGTGTGAGAAAATGCCACATGAAATATAATAATGGGATAAATGTCACATGTCAGCATGGCGTGTATAAAATCAGCACGCGTTCATTCCACATCATGAGGTCATTCCCATGAATCCTGAACCATGTATTTACTAAAAACATGACTGTACAATAAACCTGCCGCTCATGTTTTTACTTATTAATCAGTGCAGAAACACTGATCTGAGTTCAGCAGCCTCTCACTGGACCGAATGACAGACGGCAGCATCAGGATAGCAGGTGTGCTATGAGTGTGGGCGCAGTGATCCATTGGCTGCTTCAAAGAGAGCAATAATCCAGTCGGGTGCTTACAGGAAGCAGCTGATGGTCCTTTCCCAGAATGCTTCAACAGCTCCATTTGCTAGCACCTGCTGGGCTTTACAAATCTCCACTAATGATTCCTCCATCGTAGCCCGAGAGAAGGTCAGTGAAACGCAGGACGAGTGAAAGAGAGACAGACACATTGAATGATGGATGAACGTTAAGATGGTGTCCAGGACAGACAGGGTTTTATGCTCACCACCTCTAAGCAGGCCTTTAGGCCGTTTTCTCCCAGGTGACAGCTGCCATTTTCTCCTCTGCATCATTTAAGATACAAGCAGCAGAGCTATACTTCTGCAACAGTTTAAAAAAAAAAAAGGGAGAAGTGATTTGTGTTCTACCGTAGGTGTTAGGATTGGGGAGGAGAGAGGAATCTCCAACTCAACTGGAGTAATTAAGGCAGAGATGCAATTTAATTAAAGTAGGACATTTGGGTGCCATAAGCACAGAGTGCTATTCATCATGTGCTCCATCAATTAGAGAGCAGAGAAGGCCAGCCAGAAAGCCCTCTCATGCTCACCCATTAAGTAATTTATCCATTCTGTCATAACTAAAGTACTTAATCTGTTCAATTTGAAGTACACTAAGGAAATGGAACTACTAAATGCAGGCCAAAGATAAAAATGTTAACTGTAGCAGTTTTCCAAATTATACGTAGTATTTGACTTAAAATGAATTTTGATGTATTGTGAATATTGTGACGTTTGAGAGTTCTGTTGAATTTCTTGAGCAAACGTTATGTTATTAAAACAGGGTGACCCAAAAGTCCCATGGAGGAAATTAACGTAATTAAGCAATGACACACGTAACACCAGCGGCAATGTTCATGTAATTTCCCCTATGTATATACAGTAGGTGAAAGGGTCCGTCAACGTGCCACACTGGACATACTGTATAACCGTTGTTTGTGTGGCAGTTACTAATGGGGTCGAGTTGCCAGCTCAATGCCCGATTGTATCTGAGTGCTTGGCGGTGAAGGACCTTGCTCAAGGGTCTAACAGTGGCAGCCCGGTGGCATTGAGGCTCAAATCAGGGACCTCCTGAATAGCAGTCCAACACTTTAACCACCAAACCACCCCTGCCTGCTATTTATATAGACTAAACAAAGTCTAGGTGTTAGTAGTTTTTAGTCCTGTGGTTTGCATTGACACCTTGCACCTTTCAATCTGTGTGCATATACTGTATGGTTCATACAGTCCAAAGACATGCCTTTCAGGCTGATTGCTGTTTGCATGTGGTGAATGAGTGGCTGTGTGAGTATGTGTACCTGAAGGTTGTTAGAGGTTGGGTCCTCAGCAATGTATCTTCCCTGACAGCAATGACTGCTGACATGAAAGGCATAGGCCATTCTGGGCAATTGCGGCAATGCTGGCTGGAATGGATGGATGAATAGTACTGTGTAGTTACTGTATACTACTGAACCTTACATACAGTACAGACCAAAAGTTTGGACACACCTTCTCATTCAGCGAGTTTTCTTTATTGTGTTCTTTATTGTGTTCTTTAGTCCAAACGCGTCTCTTCTGCTTGTTGCCTGTCCTTAGCAGTGGTTTCCTTTCCTGGGGCGGTCCGCATGTCAGCCAGTTTCTTTGTAGCGCTTGATGGTTTTTGTGACTGCACTTGGGGACACTTTCAAAGTTTTCCCAATTTTTCGGACTGACTGACCTTCATTTTTTAAAGTAATGATGGCCACTCGTTTTTCTTTTTTCTTTTTCTTGCCATAATACAAATTCAACCTCTTTGAATGAAAAGGTGTGTCCAAACTTTTGGTCTGTACTGTAAATATTCACCCTGGTTGCAAGTATCCCCTCATTGGTCAGTAGTTGGTAGAATCATCTTCAGCTGCTATTATAGCTGAAAGTCTTCTGATCTATGTCTATCATTGACAGTGAGACATCTTTTTTTGGTCTTCAGCAATTGCTTCTTCACAAAGTGATAAAAACGTGTCAAATAAACAACATTTTAAACAAACTCCATAGTACCCAGTAGGCTAAGGGTGGCTACCATACCCTGTGTAAATATTACCCCAGCACAATTTATTTTTCATTTTTGTTATAATGTTACAACCTGAACCTGGAATGAACATGAGTGGGATTTGTTGGCTGCAAGTATTTAGTCCCCCTGCGTCAGTGCTTTGGTAGAACTATCTTTGGCTGCAACTATAAATGCAAGTCTTCGTGTATACTGTATGTATGTATCAGCTTTGCACCTGGAGAGGTTTGAAAATTGGATGTGTATTTGCTTTGAATTTAATTGGCTGGCTTTAGAAATTCCCAATGTTAACAACAGGTCAGCACAGTACCAAGTATTGGGGAGTTACAGTGCCTCAAAACAATATTTAACCCACTTGAACATTTTTCGGATTTTGTATTGTTACAACCTAGGTTGGAAAGGACTCATGGGATTTGTTGGTTGAAAGTACCGCCACCACCTGTCAATTCCCCCAATTACAGATGGAAGACTTCTGGGAAATGCCTTTACCAGCTTTGCGCATTAGTTTCCTCTTTTTTCTTCTTGTTGACAAATTTGCTCCAAGCCTTCTTGGCTCAGATCTTCAAGTCTTGCCATTTCCATCCAGTGGATTGAAGTCTGGGCTTTAAATAGGGCATTTTGACACAATCAGGGGATAAGTTTTAAACCAGCCAGTGTGTTTTTTGTTATTATGCTTAGAGTCTTCCTGCTGTAAGGTGAACCTTATTTATGTCCAGGTCCAATTTTCTTCAAGACTAGAACTGGCTTCCTTCTAGAATCCCTGTATTTGGCTACATCTGTTTCCCTGCTGACATGATGATGCTACCGCCACTGTGCTTCATGATAAGGAAAATGTCCTTAGGATAATGAACATTGTTGAGATTAGTCAAACCTAATGCTAAAACTGTCAGTTTTTTTTTTTCTCATCAGAACAGAGAAACTCTTTTTTAGCCCATAATGGTGCATTCATATGTTAAAGGGGGTCTATTATGCAAATTTCCCTTTTTAGACATTTTTAGATATTCAAACAAGTCTCAAGTGTGCATATACAAACAGACCAAAAAGAGTGAGGAAAAAACAGAGACTGCTTTGTTTTTTGTCCTTTTAGGTTGTAAACAAGCCAATTAGATTATTTTTCCTCTATTGTGACAACGTATAAGAAAATACCCCTCCCTCAGCTTGCTACTCGGCTCTGTTCTTTTCTTTTGGGGTGTGGATCAGGAGGAGCTCATTTACTTAAATGAGGGATATTTGAACTGGATCATTAACCTGTTAAAGAAATAGTGAAAAATGAGTCCTTTAATACTGGCCAAGATCTTATGTTTATGACACGCACCTTATACTATTTGAATGTATTTACTTTGGTGCATTAATGAAAGAGAATTTGTGAAACCTAACACACTTATAGGTTTATACAGACTTTAATAAAAACAGGCAGGATATGTAAATTAGCGGTAATTTGCATGTTAGAAAAACAGGTAATGAGCAGGTAGAGGAGGGAAGAGGTCGAGTGAGTAGGCAGAAGAAGAAGGCTGATGTACTGTATGTCATCGGAGAAGAGTTGAGGAGAGGATACAGGAAAAAGTGTAGGAGGGTAGAGATCCTAATGTTTGACAAAGACTGAGGGACCATCTGATGTAATTGTGTGCGTGTAGATGTTCCAGCTTTTATTACCCCTGAGCATCTCTAAGAAGAATATGGAATTTATTATTTGACTTATTTTTATCCACATCCTCATCAATGTCATGCTTAATCTTCTAACTAATGATGAATTCAGTTTGATAGGTGGAAAAATTTGAATGATCCATTTGTAAAAATCTGATAATGGTTGTATTATTAATTCTCAGAATGATGCATGCTTTAGGGAAGAAAGAGGTTTGTGGTCTAGAATTAGGCTTTCAGCGCCCAGCCAGCACCAGACTGACTTTTACACTAGGCGTATCTTTGGACAGATGAAGAGGATTAGAAATCAAATACAGAGCAAGATGATGCGGATTTAAAATCATCCCGGTCATTGCGTGGCGTTAGATGAGCATCCTGAAGTGGAGTGACACAGAGAAAAGTTTTTAAATTATATTAGGGTGGAGGTAAAAAGGAGTTATAGAGCATCACATGTACATTTTAACCATTATGAGAGATGTGAGAGACGCTATAAATGAATAAAGCAAAATAAATAAAGTGAAATAATAATGCAATGTGTAATAGCAATGAGAAAAATCTAACGGAATAATAAATAATACAATTAATAATATCATAGTTTTAGTGTGGTGGACAAATGTTTAATGGTACACCAAAACAAAAGACTGCTTTTTCACACTTTCATACACACACAAAAAAAATGAAATTTTATCTTTATATAAAGGCTAACACTTGATGATTAATAATGATCATTATAATAAGAAGTATAAGCTTAGTGTGGATTAGTGGTCAGCACTGTCGCCAGGGTCCGGGTTCGATTTGTGTGCATGTTCTCTCTGTGCTTGGTGGGTTTCCTCTGGGTTCTCCAGTTTCTTCTCATAGTCCAAAAACATGAAGATTAAGCTAATTGCCATTCCCGAACTGCCTGTAGCATGCGAATGTTGACCGGAAGTCCTATCATGGTCATAAAAATGGGAATAACTACCGTGCTCACCATTGGCCTCCACACTCGCTAGTTGGACTACAGAGGATCCAAGATGGGTTATCAAATTTTTCAAACAGGGATTATTACCTCAGAGTATATGTAGTTTATAATGTATGCAATCTTTATGAGTTCCAATGGTCACCAGTAGATCAGGGCTACAGGAAATTCAGGTTGTTTTGCAGTACTGAAAAGCTGAGGCTTTTCCACTTGCTCGTGAAGTTCAGAGAGACAGAACATCAATAATTACACTTCCTCTTTTTTTTTTTTAAAATCTGCATTCATTTTAAAAATTTGTCTTCAAATTACCAAGTTTAAGGCCATGCAAGTTTGGCGCACTCCTTATCCCGATCTGAAGTATCAGCCCACTCAATACATTCAATTAGTCTCTGTTAAGGTGAGCGCTCGTTGACTACCTAGGGAACACCGGCATAAATAAGTGTAGCATTTAGTCTTGTTATGTAAATGACCCTAGAATGATGCGAACACCTACACATGCTGAGCCATCGAGTACTGGCTCCTTAATGAAATCTAAGTGATGTGTGGGAAATGAGGTGGGCAGAGTTTGTTTCAGAATCAACAAACAAGCAAAGAGCAAGAATAAAAGTTTAAATGGCCATTAATTTGTTCGGTCTCCTTGATGATCATGTACTTTGTGGTTTCTCTTTTATGCTTTTGCTTCTGTAGTTTTTTCCCCCTTTTTGCTGTTTATTATTTATTTATTTTTCTTTTTTTTCTGTTATATTTAGATTTTTCGGATATGTTGGTGTTGGCATTGTTTGGTATTGTTGCATTATTTGCTATTTTTCTGTGTTTATTGCTTTCATTTTGTTTGTTTTGCTTTTTTTCTTTGCTGTTTATTTTTTATGTGTCGTTGTTTGTTTAACTGACTTGCTATTTTTTGTTTAAATGCTGTGGTGTTTTTGATGTGTTTGTGTTTTTTTATGATTTCGTATTCTGATTTTGATCTTGCTATCATGTTTTTGTTTGTTTTCTTTCTTTGTATTCTTTGTTTCTTTTGCAATTGTGTTTTTTTTGGTTTTGCTGTCATGTTGTTTTTCTGTTGCATTCTTTGTTTTGCTACCTCTAAATCTATTGTTCTTTGTTTTTTAGTGTTTGTTTTGCTTTTTTTTCGTATTTTTTTTTTACTTTCACATTATTTGTGCGTGCGTGCGTGTGTGTGTGTTGTATTTATTGTTTTGCCATCATTCATTTTGCTGTTGTATTATTTGTTTTGTGTTGTTTTTTTCTCTTGCGTTCTTAGCTTTGGTACCTTTCTTTCTTTTTTATATATTTTGTGTGTCACCGCTTGCAGAGGTGTTCATATCTAATCCTGGATGATCAGTGTCCAGAGCCAGTGGTTGTAATTCACTAACACCTACACACACCCATTAAACCATGGCACTTACCAGATTAGATAAATCAGCTGTGTTTGTGCAGAAAAAAAAAACAAACAAACTGTGCTGAACACTGGCCCTCTAATACTGGATTTTGTCTATAGAAACCGAGCATTCATACTTTTAGAGACCTCTGGTGGTGAGGTGTGGAATTGTACTATATGTTGGTTTGGAAAGATCAGACCTAGAGATAACAGGTTCATTATGAGGCTTACTGCTGTTTCAGGGCAGCCAGAAAATAACAGTGATTGAAGACAGATCAGGGAACTTGGGGAAGTTCGTAATGTCACACACAGTGCAGTTTAGTGTGGAGGTAAATTGTAGGTATTCAACCCCCCTGCTGCTTCTTTAATTGACATCTTTCTTGCTTCGCTGGACTTCTTTGGGCGACACATGGCACTTTGTCATGTCACCATGGCGATGCCGAAAGTCTCAAAAGCGTTTCGAGCATGTCATTGTGTTTGCCTTTGTTACAGAAACGAGAAGCGTGTTGTTTGTGACGGTTTTATCTGCAGGTAATTGGTGAACATCTAAATAGTCTGCACAGAGTTTTCACAGTGTCTAATTAGTCTGCTTCCTATCTTGATTTGAAAGAGAGATAACTTGCGCAAAAAAAAAGAAAAAAAGAGATGACTGTAGAGATGACTATGTAAGCAGTTCATTTGAGCGCTTTGACCTTTAAATGCACAGTTTAAAAACACAATTACAATAAATGACTGTAGGATGTATAACTGGGTGACTGACTGGTTCAAAACAAGTGTGAGCAGATTTCTTATTTCTATAAAGGCAGTACTTTTTCTGATTAGTTTTATTAGACGTTTTTTTCTCTCGTGTGACAACTGCACCAGCTGTTCTATTACTATTTAGTCTACAAATGACTTGCTTGTTCTTATTTAGATAAGCGTCGACTGTGTTAGTCGTTGGGGAAGGGATTTGTGCGTTATGGGGGAGTATTTATGACTGGATGCCACGAAAAGGCCGTTCGGTTTACATCTCTTTGCATCTAAGATTAATAAAGTGTCCTGAGGCACACAATATTCCCTAGTTATGGAGTACTAGAGATTAACGTCCAGATCATACCCTAGCAAGAATACCCATAATGCACTCTGATGTTTGTAGACAATAATGGTTAATAATACATAAGGGCACTATTTCAGCAATGGGCTGGATTACACAATGTAGTTTTACTAGTATGAGAAAGTGGATTTACTGTACATTTTTTATTTTACTATACATTTTTTACCCTTCCATTTTCATCTTTATTTTCCTTCCTTCCTGCTCTTTTTTCCCCCTTTCTTGTCTTTCTTTCCTTCCAGATGTACAGTATCCATTCTCTATTCTTTGTGTTTTTCTTTCCTTTTTTTATCACTGCATTTTTTTGTTTGATATTAACTTCATCTCTTCCACTTTTTCTTTTTCCCCATTTCCTTTCTTCCTTGTGTTTGTTTTTCCCTGTGTTGCCTTCATTTTTTTACTTTCATCTATTTTCCTTTCTCCCTTCCTTCCCTTTTATATTCTTTGCTTTTTCATTTTTTCTATTTCTTCATTTCTCTCCTTTTCTTATCCACCTTTATGTCCTTTTCTCCTTTACCTATGTCCTTATCCCAAGTATACCCCCCAAATCCATATTTTCCCTTTTTCCCTCCCATACTTTCACCTTTTCCTCTTTTGCTCTTCTTTTTTCTTTGTCTGCCCTCCTCTAAGGGAAAAAGAGAAACAGTAAAAAAAAAAAAGCTCAATTCAGAATATTACTTCATTATAGCTCAACGTTATAAAAAAAATAGACCCATAAGAAATGATGTACTGTATCAGCGTCACGTCTTTGTTAAGTCAGCGAGTGACCAGAGGATGAATTTTAGACCATTTGCACTCCAGATGCTGTTTAAAATGTCAGCAGGAGCTCATATTCCAGCTGCTGATTCTTTTCTCCCCCAGCTGTTCGATAGCATAATAAACGCCACCCTTTGGTGTCACGATGTTCACTGATTTATGTAAATACACGCGTGGCAGAATGAATGGGGTCATACCTGCAGTGAAGGATGCTCTTTTCCTCTGCACTATAAAGCATGTTCAGAGGAAGAAGGACAGTTCCCGAAGCCATCCTTCTCCCGAAGTAGGCCGGCGAGTCCCTTGGGAGTGTTCCGGGTCGTCGGTGAAGAGGGAAAGTGACAATGATGGATCAAAATGCCTTAGCTGGTCATGAAGTTAACAAGTGGCTTTTGCTTCTTGCTCAGCTTCAGTCTGGCTCTTGCATTCACAACAAAAGTGAAGAAGAAGATGAAAAAAATAGAAGAGCGCAGTGAAGTGTGTCCATTCAGCTGTCTAGCTTTCAACCTATGCCTTTTTCCTCAATGGTCCTACACTCTGAGTGGGTTTTAAAAGAACATTTCCTTTTTCATTTTCCCTTCCCAGACAACTCTATTTTGATAAATTTGTGCCTTCAAGGCCATTTTTATTTCTTTTTACCTCTTCTTTGTCGCCAGGGCCTTCTATGAACACACACACACACACACACACACACACACACACACACACACACACACACACACACACACAAAGCTAACCACTGTTGACTAGTCAGCTCTTCTTATTTTCATTTTAATCAATAATTTCCTTGGATACCTTTTGCTCTTTGGTGTTTAAAAAAAGGAAGGGTCCAAGCATCGCACCACAATAATAACTCTTCACAGCCCCCGTGATGGAACAGAAGACTTGTGTGAGTTTTAAAAGGGAAGCTTTTCAGCACATCATTCATTGCACCGATAAAGGCTCGCTAGCCATTTGTAGGATGTAATTTCTTTTAAAGTGACCTATAGCTCTGGCTTCAGTTCGGAAAAACGAAATTACTGCCAGGCATCCCGCCAACGAGCCAGACTACTCAATAACATTTGACGCGAGTATAGATTTATTCCCGACACTCGCACATTAACCCTGGTTCACTTCTTTTACTTCAGCCGTCCACCACAGTGGCAGTAAAAACGCTGTGTTAGCTTATGGCTGGTTTACAAGCTGTCTAACTCTGAAGTTCCATCCCCGGGACTAAACAACACGACGGTCAAGACTTGGTTCTAAATTCACTTCATGAGGTTCATTTTAGCGATAGAATTTTTTAATTTATTTTTCTGCACTTCATGTTAATATTAATACTGATTTAAGCAAACTATTCAGCTCTGTTTGTTTCTCTGGTTGAAATAGTGACCATACACATACTCTACTAATCTACTTTTTTCCAGTGTTATCTAGTTGACTTTAAATGATTTATACAGGAATTACTTCTGACCAATCTGATTGGCCGAAAAGCATTCCAAGAGTGCGATAACATCACCGGGATGTTTAACTATATGTACTGTACAGTATCACTCAACATCCTGCAGTAGGTGTTCTACAGTTGTTCATTAACTAACTCATCACTGGTCATGAAGTTGTTCCACATTACCTCCATGTTGTTTTACTTATGTCTAAGGCGAGCTACAGTAGAAAGCTTCTCTGTAGCTTAGTTTCCATTGATTAGTTCCTAATCAATGGAACTACTTGGTGTGTGGGACAAGGCATTATTCACATGGCATTATTCACCCTAACCATTTTTTTTTGTCAAACATTGTAGTGATTTCTTCTTCAAAACAAAAAATAGAAATCATTACCTGATCATTGCACAATACAACAACTGCAGTGGTAGCTTGGGGAAATGCATTTTCCCATAGGAAATAATGTAAATGCAGATTCTGTTCCAGCCACCTAAAATATTACCAATATTACCAATTTCCAAACCTATAATCATATTTTTGCATATAAACACAATCAAAAAACATTTAGAAAAGTCATGTAAATTAAGTAAAATATGGAATAAATAGACAATACCCCTCACTTAACCTTCATTTATGATTCCTCTTGGCACCGGCAGCTTTAAAAATGAAACTGAAAGTGCCTCCGTTTTTTTTTTTTTTCTTTCTTGCTACCGACCTTGCTAAATCTTGCACAAAAATGGAAAGAAAACTCACAAAAAATATGTAAACCGCTTCGCCTGGCTGTCCACTGGTGCTAACAAGTTTTCAACGGCTGACGAACATACAGTACACACAACTTAGCAGCTGTTTACTTCAGTTTGTTTGAGGAGGGGCATTCGTATGCTGAGGTACCATTGCATTAGAATTGTTTTTTTTGTTTTTTTTTTATTTTGTCTTGCTTTCATTTGGGAAAAAAATATCTTTTAATAATAATTAAAAATAAAATGGATAGCAGACCAGAAAAAGTACCTTTGTATCTCATACCGAAGAGTCGAATAACAGCGCTCTTACTAACCAACTACTTTTCCAAATATTTTGTCAGGTTAGAAAATTACTTACAAAAATGATCAGAATTTCTTTGTGATATTTTTGTTAAATTGTGTAAAATTCACAGCAATGAAGGTAAAAATATTAAGGTAACAGATCCCTTGTTCTTTCATTCTATTGTAACAATACATAAAATAATTCTTTCAAATTTATATTAAACTAGAACTAGCATTTTCTCGGTCATGTTTGTCAACCCCTTATCCCAGCTACATTTGAAAAGGGGTTAAATCATTGTTAATTCAAATAAAACCACGATTTTTCCCTGCTTTCCATTACCAAGCTGCTGTTTTATCCCTAACACCACTCATTATTATCCTGCACTTGTTTCGCTCAGCACGAAACGCTAATAGCTTCAGATCAGCTTTGTTAAATACAGAGGAAGAAGAATGTTAGAGTAGTTATCTCCAGTCTGATGTCTGTCAGGAGGAGGAAAATAGTGGGAACGATCTAAGCTCATCAGCAATCAGCATTAATTTTGATGTAGCGGTGTTTGTGCACATTAATCATTTGGGACAGGCCCCCATGCTAGCTGCACAGCATTAATCTGTGTAGTGCTAGCACCTAAATTGATGATGATAAATCACTGTGTTTATCAAGTCAGTCGCTATTAGTATGAACATTGATGAGCGATCAGCATGTACGCAAGCTCTTATTTTTTTTCCGTAAAGCATAGCTTCCCCTGTCTTCCCACGGGGATTTGAAAGCATCGCTAATAAAACCAAATTAGCATAAAACTGTCGAATATACGACATGCTAATTATTCAATTATTTTACATCAGTGCTTGGAAGCTATGTTGTAAAGTGTGCATGGTGTTACCTTCGAAAATTGATGTGGTAAAAAAAGAAAAATCATGTCAGGAGATACTTATATACTGTATGGGTAGTAGTGGTTCAGTGGTTAAGGCTCTGGGTCAATTGATCAGAAGGTCAGGGGTTCAAGCCCCAACACTGCCAAATTGGGCCACTGAGCAAGACCCTTAACCCTCTCTGCTCCATTGGCACCGTATCATGGCTGACCTTGTGCTCTGACCCGAACTTGCTAACAAGCTTGGATATTTGGAGGAAAGAATGTCAATGTGCTGTAATGTATATGTGCAATGTAAAGACTTCTTTTTTTTTCAATATCAATATAGAAACATATTTAAGGAGAATATTTGGATTAGTTTTATAAACACATTCCCCATTGTTACTGTATGTACTGTATAGTGCAGAAACAGCAACACTGTTAACTTGAAGAAAAAAAATAGAAGAAAGAAAAAATGTCTTTACATTTTTGGAATAGTTTCAGGATTTTTTTTTATGTTTTTTTTTTTTTTTTTCCGAGTCCAGATGGGAATTTTGTAGAAACCTGGCAACCCTCAGCAATATACACTATGTGTTTGCACAGCTTATTTTTAGTTCAGATTCTAGTCCATGAAGCTAGCAATCGTTCTTTAGAAATTTATCTGCTTATACAGTACTGTATATAAGCAGAGACATTTCTAAAGAATGAATGCTAGAACTGATTTAAGCATTCTGAATTCTATGCTAATAGTGTCAGAGACAAAATCGTCAGAGATGACATCAAGATGACATTAAAAACATTTTTATATAAACGTATATTCTGATTTAAAATATGAAAGCTGATAAGATAAGGATAAAAATGTGAATTTCAGCAGAAATACCGTGAATTGACAAAGCATTGTGGCTAGATAGCCAACATGCTACTTGCATGTTAAGTATGGAATTTTCTGGATTAGTTTTATATACCGAGCAAAAATGCGCAAATTATTTGTCCATTTTGTGTCCAAAATTGTGTCAGTTACTCAATATTCTTTTTTTGTTTATAGAGTTGCTGTACCGTTTAGTTAAGCAGTATCACAGTATCAAGGTCATTCTGTAGTACTGAATATCAGCATGGCTTTGATGTGGTTGTAGGTTTAAGGTATAACAGAAGTACTGATATACAGTACAACGGCACAACAATTAAGATAATATGTGATAACCTTTTACAGTTTTAAACAGATGATTTGTTTGTTTAATCAGTTATTAATCAGTTATTTTGCTCCATTAGCGAACTTTCTGGGTAAAATTCTCGTAAAATGCGAAGTTAATGGGTTATGTAGGGTTTAAACTTCCTTGTTCCACACCCCGGTCCATCGATTTTTTTGTTTAGGAACATCCCACAAGAGCTGAAGTTTTGGAGTTGCTCTGACCCAGTAGTCTATCCATCACAATTCTATGCAATCACATACTGTACATATGTACTGTATGTATGCATGTATGTTTGTACTGTATGTATGCATATATGTACTGTATGTATGCCCTGGTTTAGGCAATGAGTAATGAATAAGTAAAACCGTAATGTGTATGAAATTCTTTGATGAGATTCTTTGTTAATGTTCAAACTTTCATATATATATAAAAATAAAAGCTAATTAACTTTACAGACACAGCAGATGGATCAACAGTATATAGCAGAGAAGTTTAGTCATATTAGTACTGTAAGTCTGGTGTAAGTTGGTCTTAAACGTTTTATTGTAATTATTAGAAAGTTTATACCGGGTGCTCATATTGCTTTGACTTAACTTAATTCAGCGAATGTGATATGATAATTCACTGAATTAAACTAATAAATCTCAATAAATGATTTGTCAGAGGGTAATGGTCTCACTATAATTTTGCTCTTAATGATTTTGACTATTAATTATGGCAGGATTTATTCGTTTCAGTCATTTGACCTCATGTGTTGCTATTGTCCACCTATATTTCCAGGTCCGACCCATTTCTCTTGCTCTCTCTCTTTATCTTTTACAACGTATACAATTTTCATGAATGTTGCATCCATCATTATGAATTTTAAGGCAAACTTTGTGCCTTAAACTTTATACCCCTCCCTATGATATATTACTTTGGGGATTTCTATAGGGCTCCTTTCCTCCCTTTTCATTTTCTACCCATTTCATTTATACTGTATAATTTTGACAATCATAAAATACATTACAGTTATAATACATCATGTGGCAGGTGTTGCACATAAACTGGATATTTTTGCACATAAACTGGTTATTTCATGCACCCCATCATGAAAAAAGTCATTACAGTTTATAGAGATGTTTAAGCAGTCTTTGTAACTGATTACATTGTCAGTAACAAAGAGTTTGCTTAGTTTAATCTACAGAAGTTTTGTATGGTTCTTTTTTCCCCCTCTGATGTACTGTATAGTGTTATAAACTTATTTTAGAAATTGTCGTATTACTTAGTAAGATATTTCGATTGTTAAATGAGTTTAAATGTAAAATATAGTGTTCTTAGGCCTATGTGGTATCTACATAATCCTTACATGACAACTGATGAAAACTTACAGGAGTATATATAAAGGCTTATTTCAACCAACATGAGATGCTGAATGTTAGAATAAAATAGTAATGGAGCTTGCGATACTTTAGGTTTAAGGTTTTAAATCCTTACCGGAACTATGCAGCCAAAATGTGAGGAGAATAAATCATGGAGATGGTGGACAGTTTTGGGAAACTTTTTTTTCTCTCAAGATTTACAGTACTTTATATTTCCACTTATTCTACTTTAGAGGAGCAGATAAATAAAGGGTTCTGGTGTTGAAACCCAAGTAGTGTAAAATGTAAAGTTGGTGTGTTAGGATGTACAATCCTTTGTTCTACACACAAAGTTGTGCCTTTGATCAGGGGTTAGAGAGGGATTTGGGATACAGTACATTAGTGTAAGCGTGGTTTTGAGGTATTAGAGCCAAATGCCATGACCTTATAATATAAGGCATGACATAAACTTAAGCATTACACTTGTCTTGGTCAGTTATGTAGGTTAAAGCCAGTCATGTACAGTACAAGTCATGGTAGGTGTCATGCCTATGTAGCCTTATGAACCCCTTTTATTACATAAAATGTTTTCAAATACGTTAGTCTAATAAGTTATTATAAGCACATAAACAAATATCTATAAAAAGCACATTAAAAAAATATATTGCGAGCTGTTTTTTCAGGATACTTATATACACTTTATATATATATATATATATATTATTTATAATTTTTTTGGAATATCTAAATTTTTTGGGATGCGAGAGACTAAAAAAGAAATACATTACTATTAAAAAATAATACATATATATTGGAAAAGATATACAGTGGAACCTTGGATTGCGAGCATAATTTGTTCCGGAAGCGGGCTCGTATTCCAAAGCACTCGTAAACCAAGACAAAATGTATTAAAAGTCTTTGCTCGTCTTGCGGAACACTCATAAACCGAGTTACTCACAATCCAAGGTTCCACTGTATATATATATGTGTGAATTTTGCCGTGTTTAAATTGTTTAAATAAGTTGATGAAACATACTGTATGAATAAATTGCTCTATTATAGATTATTTCCATTCATCCATCTCCTGTAGAAACCTCTGTAGTCCCACTAGGCATCGTGGAGGCCAGTGGTGACCATTGTATTCGTTCCCATTTTCAAAACCATGGTAGGTCCCGCCTGTCAACATTCACGCATACATTGACACACTATGGGTAATTTTGGAACGCCCACTAGCCTAATCTGCATGTTTTTGGACTGTGGGAGGAAACCAGAGGAAACCCACCAAGCATGGGGAGAACATGAAAACTCCATGCGCAAAGCCCCCGAGGTGAGAATCAAAAAATTAAAAACGGATAATTGGTAACAAATGAAAAATTGAAAAAAATAAATAAAATGGATAACAAGCTCTAAATTTCCCCCTTTTTATTGAACACAAGTGGCCTGACTCAGAAGTTGTGCTCAATAATGTTTTTTTTTTCTCTTTTTATTACTACTTTTTTTTTCTAAGGTGCATGGCAATTTTCATGCATTTAAAGGAGGCAAAACATACACCCCCTGAGGCTGCACAGGGCTTTTATGGACATGGCATTCAGTGTTAACAGTGCCGAAAGCGGAGACGAGTGTCCCTGAGCTTTTACTGAATAAATCTCACTATGGCAGTTGATAAACTATAATTATCTAAAAGCCGAAGAGTAAAGTGTCACTTTTTATAGTAACTAGTCAAAATAATAATATATTATCGTTATGGAAAAGTAATAAGTAACACTAATACATATTAGTTCCTAATACTTACAGTATTATTACTTTTATTATTAACTACCACCACACTGTTCACAACACATTGCAATCTTTCCTCTCCGTAGGGAACACATGCAGGTTTATCACATGCCTAAGTACGAGGCCAGGTTTTCACTTTCCTGGCAGGTTTTAGAAACTAATTATGAAGTGCTCTCAGTGCTGTATTATGATGAAAGCAGGCTTCTATCAGGTTTAAAGCTTTGTGTGTACTGTATGTTCGTCAGCCTTGCAGAAGATTGCATATAGTTATTTCATTATCTTGCTACAGTAACTTGTTTACCCATAGATGATATGATCGTAATTAGAATATTGTTATAATCAGTGGTTAGCACTGTCGTCTTGCACCTCGAAGTCCTCGGAGTGAATGGTGTTTTCCTAACCTGGGTACAATGAATTAATTATCATGTACATACTGTACAAGTACCTACTGTATGTCAACAGCAGGATCAGCCTAGATAAGTAATTAGTTGTAATAAGTTGTTAGGGCTGGGATGCTACTGTTGTACACCACTTAATCATTGCACTCTCAGTAAAATATTGGTATATGAAATATTAATATTAATAAATAATGATAGAATGTTAGTTGTGGTCTTTATTAGTTTGCTAGGCCGAATGAGGGTTGGTTAAGCAGTCATAGTACCAGGATAATATTGAATTGAATTGATTTTTTAATTTATATTGTACAGTGGAGTAAAATGAAATTCAACATGCAACTCACCTTTCATGAATTAAACTAAATTAAACTCAAAGCAAAATGTACAGTATTGCACTTTTTATATTACAATTGGCTCAGGTTTTGCAATATAAGAATTCTAGTGCAAGGTTTACATTAAGGTAGTTATAATTATTAATAATTCATTTTTAATGGGGCATTTAAGTACATTTATGACTCTTACAATAAAACTGTCTATGATCTATTTAAACACTAGCTACAGAATCAACATTTATAATTTTCATAGTTTTTGTTTCATTAAACATGAGAAAGGAGTAGACCTACAGTATGGTTAGTCTCACAGGAGGTTCACAGGAGTATACAATACAATAAGTCATCATCATCATTGTAATTTTTTATTGATTCCTGTGTACATTTACTGTACATTTAGGCATTTGGCAGAAGCTCTTATCTAGGGCAACTTACAAAAGTGCTTTAAAGTTTCCATCATTGGAAAATTCACAGTGTTACTAGTGGTGTGGAGCGGGGTGCGATTAGAGCTGAGAAGTAAGTGGGTGCTGGGCCGTTTTTAGCTTTGTAGGCAAGCATCGTTGTTTTAAATTTGATGCGGACGTCTACAGGAATCCAGTGCAGGGAGCAGAGCAGTGAACTCAAGCTGTGAAGCTTCATTCTGGATCAGCCGCAGAGGACAAATGGTGGACAGACGGAACCCTGCCAGGAGTGAGTTGCAGTAGTCCAGTCGTGAAATAGCAAGAGACTGAACAAGCACCTGAGTTGCTTACGTGGAGAGAAATGAGCGAATTCTTCTGAGGTTTTACAGAAAAAAATGACAACAATGAGTAAGGTTAGCAATGTGTAGGGAAAATGACAGCTGATTGTCCAGAGTTACTCCAAGGTTGCGGGCGTGACTGTGTAAGTGTCAGCTACCTCATTTACAAGAAATATAGTATAGCAAGTTAGGCGAATAAGCCTTTCGTCATGAAGTTACATGTCTGCTGGTTTTTTGCCTAGGCTCCCCCACTTTTCTGCTTCATGGAATCTTTTAATTTCATCCTTGCCTTTACAGAGAGATAACCATTTTGTGAATTTTACATTCACCTTTCTTCAGTTCTATAAGCAATGTGATGTCTGACAACTGATGGCATTAGATTAGGTCATATGTAAAACTGCTTGTTTGCCCCTAGCCAATCGTATTAAAACGGCTCCAACGCACCCTGTCTGGGCCAACAACCACACAACTCTATTGGCCAATACATCAAGGCCAATCCAACTGCATTTTTTCTTCTCCAATTTAAAACCTTCAGTTTTATCAGCAGGCGGCACGGTAGCGTAGTGGTTAATACTGTTGCCTTGCACCTCCAGGGCCTGGGTTAAATTCTCTGTGTGCATGAAGTTTGCATGTTCTCTGCATACTTGGTGGGTTTCCTCCAAAGACACGCAGATTAGGCTAATTGGTGTTCCCAAAAGATTGCCCGTAGTGTGTGAGTGAGTGTGTGCCCTGTGATGGATTGGCGACCTGTCCAGGGTGTACCCCGCCTCGTGCCCTAAGCCTCCTGCCATAGGCTCCAGGCCGCCCATGATCCTGAATACAGGATATAGAAGATGAGTGAGTGAGTGAGTTTTATCAGCCCAGCTGTCTAGCAGACCACCTGGGGCAACCACGTGCAGTCACAGGGAACACCGCCCTTCATAAGTCAGTGTGCCAAAAGACATCGCCCGGTGTCCAACTGGTGCTATTCTAACCACGTGCATTACCACGTCTGCTTTTCATCATGAAATTTCATCATGCCCTTGGGCTAGGGTTAGATGAGATGAAGCAACGGTCTTCACAGTGGTCTTCATCTCCACAAGCGAAAAAAGGCAAGGCTTCACAATGGAAGCTCGAAACAAGTGCATGCTCATCGTCTTTTTTGACATTCGCAGAATTGTGCATCGGAAAATTCGTCCCCGGAGGCCAGACTGTCAATATCGAATTCTACTGCCAGGTTTGAAGGCCTGTAAAGGTTTTATAGAGCCTCTAAACTGAGATAATCTTGAAACGTTTTGATACCACCTCATATTTAGAATTAGGTTATAAGTTAAGTAAAGCCTTTATTTGTCATATATACAATACATGACAATGAAATTCTTTCTTTGCATAGCCCAGCGTAACTGCGGTCAGAGCGCAGGGTCAGCCCTGATACAGCGCCCCTGGAGCAGATAGAGTTAAGGTCCTTGCTCAAGGATCCAACAGTGGCAACTTGGTGGAGCTGGCAATCAAACTGCTGATCTTCCGATCGGTAACTCAGTGCCCTCTGAGCCACCACTGCCCTATGCCTTATGGACATGCTTATACTTTTTTTCTGGCCCTTTCATGTAGATGATGCCAATGTATTCACCTGCAAGTAGCTAATGCTTTAGAGCTTTTTTAGAGGTTGCCAGATTACTTCTGAGTGCAAATATCTGAGACAGGGTTTTTCTCTGGCATCCATACACAAATGCTTCAAAATCTAGAAATTGACCAACTCAAAGCTGTATATAGTACAATCTTTTTGTTTACATTTTTTTTGCCACCTTCGATATATGTATTGGTGCTTTGTGTGCATGTGTACGTGTGTGTGTGAATCCACTGGGACAGGGTTGACTGTTTTGACAGTGGGCTTGCTGGTTGTTGGGAAACACTCTCAGGAGACTAGCCCTCCTAAAACTAGTCAGCTGTCTGACTGTCACGCTGCGTTATTGTCACAAGTGCATGCACACACACACACACACACACACACACACACACACACACACACACACACACACACACACACACACACACACACACACAAACACTCACATGCACAAATAAAGTGTAAACTCTGTACTTGAAAAGTTTAATCAGTTCTGTTTAGCATTTCTAAGTAGCACTCTTTTTTTTTTCCAGCGACACATATTAGCAAGCAAGCAACAGTTCTAATAAGGAAAAACATGCCATGCCAAACGCATTAAAATCACTTCGCATCTACGTTACACCTGACACTTGTCAACATCCATTATCACCTTCTTCCAGCAGGCAGCTCTCACGCAGTGAAGTGGGAGGAAAGCGTAGGGGCTCTTTCAGCGTTCTTTAACTTAAGAGGGTATGTGGGCAGTTTAAAAAGAATGATTTCTTTGCTGACAACATAATTGCATTAAGGGTTACAAGATTCCAGCTGCTAGTTAGCTAGCCATGCTACAAAAGAATAAATATGAGCTTTAAATTCTGGTCAGAATTTTAAAAAGTTTAAATTGTGCTTATTTTTATTCATAGTCAAATGAATACCTATCATTTGATCACCTAAACAGCTAAATGCATAAACAGTGCAGAATCCCCCCAAAATCAAAGGACACAATGTGGATCCAAAAATGCGGCTCAACCACCGTGGCATTTCGGCTACCGTAGGCTCACTTCCTGAATTTCTAAGTGGCCTTTACTTTTGTTATAATTCGATAGCTAGTCCAGATCAGGTTTGCTCTGGAAATGCTTTATTTCTAGGCATGAATATGAAAGCTTTATAAACTCCTTTAAATCTTTCCTTCTCATTCACTCGATCATCATCTATACAGAGATGAGCAGACTTAGGGCATGAAGCGGGGTACACCCTGGACCAATCCACTGCAGGCCACACATAGTCGCACCCTCATTCACACACAATGGGCAATTTGGGAATGCCAGTCAGCTTACAGTATATGCATGTGTTCGGACTGTGGGAGGAAACCGGAATGCTGTCTTGTTGAAGAAACCAGTTTGATATTATTTTGGCTGTGGCATTTAAACCATGCTCACTTGGTACTACTGTATACTAAGGGGCCCAAAATATGACAACAACATCTCCCCACACCAACACTAGCCACCTGAACCATTAACACAAGGCAGAGTGGATTCATGCTTTCATGTTGTTCTGGCATCAGACCAGGCAACATTTTTCCAATCTTCTGTTTGTGCAATTTTGGTGAACCCATGTGAATTGTAGCCTCTGCGTCCTCTTCTTATCTGACAGGAGCGACACCTGGTACGGATCCATCTGCCTCAACGTTCTGTGCGGTCAGAGATGCTCTTCAGCATACCTCATTTGTAAAGAGATGTTATTTGAGTTTACCGTCAGCTCGAACCGGTTTGGCTGTTCTCCTGTGACCCCAGAGACCTGCCCTCCCTTGATATTGTCCCCTTTTCAACCTTTTTCTGGAAAGCATAGGGAGGGTTTGTGTGAAAATCAGCAATTTCAGAAATACTCATCCCAGCCAGTCTGGCGCCAACAGTAATGCAATCATGTTCAAAGTCAATTAAAACATCTTTCGTCCCCGTTCTAATGCTCAGTGTAACCTCGGGCAGATTGTCTCGACCACGTGTACTATACATGCCCGAATGCATTGAGTTTCTGCCATGTTGCTGTTCGTATTAACGAGCAGTTTCTGAACAAGTACACATTCTGTACAGTATGTGGTCCATTTTGGTTGCTCTGTATGTTTTATACTTCCTTTGTTAAATTTTTCTCCCTATTTGCCAAACGACTAAGGGTTAGGTTCTTGACTTCTTCATGCTTATATCTCCTTGCTGTCATTTTTTCGCTTCCGCCTTACACCAGAGATTCCTTTCTCTTTTTCTTTTCCCACCCCTTTGCTGCCATGAGGTGCACTTTGAGACGCGTCTGAAGTGCCTGTCCATACGACGAGTGTCTTTTTCCTTTGAAAGCTACGGAAATCATGTTTGAATATGCACTCACTCTGAAGTCTCCCTTTGTACCGTTCACATTTCAATCCTAGATTTTTTTTTTTTCACGAGAGCTTCATTTTAGACGTTCTGAGAGTAAGGTGAAATTTGGTAATGGTTCAAAATACTAAGAAGAATTCCTTTTAGGCTGTACAAAGTGAGTGTGCTCTGTCTATCTTTGGGGATTTCTTCATGCCAGTACTTTCCAAGTAACTGACCCAAGCTGGCAATCAAGACGAGAGTCTCCAACGTTGCACAGTCACCTTGGCAGTGTCCTTGGCTTGTATTCCCACTTATCTATGGTGCATGTGTGAACAGGGGGCTGACATGATATGCTTAGTCATAACCCTCATACGTTCCACCATCTGCTGTTGTTTTCTTCCTTTTCATTTCGGTATTCTTTTATTGATTTCCCCAGCAATGCAGAGAAACTAATAGTTTTTATATTCTTATCATCTGATGGCCAATTAACTTGTACACTGTTTCTCTCCCTGTCTCTCTCACACACACACAACAGGGGTGCGGAATCTGCTCAGCATGCAGCATCACTGAATTCAATTAACCTATGCATGTGTGTGCAGTAGGACACTTCTTTTTTTCTTCTTCAAGTAATTTCAAAACATTAGTCGACTAGTCATCTTTTTCAGATTATGTAATGATACGAGACTATTTTAGAACCTATTTTAGGGGGGAAAAAGTGACACTTTAATATTGTCTCATTAAAAAGCAATGTAGCCATCATATTAGAATATTGAAATGCAGTTTCCCATTCCTGTCATCCCGTTATATTTTAAAGAATTATGTATAAGGTTTAAAATGCAGACAAGGAATACACCAAAGAAGTACAGAGGCGGCTGAAAAAAGAGACTTGGCAGCAGTGTTGAAGGACTTTGTGTTCTCTTTCCTCAACCACCAACAAACATAACCAAAGCAACTGGACGTTTTACTGCGGTTTGTATAATGACCCAAGAGACCATTCAATTTGGACCAATCGCAGGGAGCAGGAGGTCTTACAACAAAAGATGGTGAACAAGTCTACAACATCCATCCAGGAACCTCTGTAGTCTGACAAGGAAACCAATAATGACCATTGTACTTGTACAACCCTGGTAGGGTATCCGGTCAACATTCACACCTTTCAGGCTATTTGGAAACGGCAATTAACTTAATCTGCATGTTTTGGGACTGTGGGAGGAAACGCACTGAGCAGCCATTAACAGTACATACACATTAACAATGATTATCAATTATATACAGTACAGACCAAAAGTTTGGACAGACATTCTCATTCAAAGAGTTTGAATTTGTATTGTGGCAAGAAAAAAGCAGCTAAGTAAAGAAAAACGAGCGGCCATCATTACTTTAGGAAATGAAGGTCAGTCAGTCTGAAAAATTGGAAAAACTTTGAAAGTGTCAGGTTAACAGCAGCTCAGATCAGAGAGCAGGTCAATGCCACACAGAGTTCTAGCAGCAGACACATCTCTAGAACAACTGTTAAGAGGAGACTGTGTGAATCAGGCCTTCATGCTAGAAGATCTGCTAGGAAACCACTGCTAAGGACAGGCAACAAGCAGAAGAGACGCGTTTGGGCTGAAGAACACAATAAAGAACATGATAAAGAAAACTCGCTGAATGAGAAGGTGTGTCCAAACTTTTGGTCTGTACTGTACCAGTAAACTGGTGGCAGGATCATGACAGGCCCACAAGGCTTACCCCTGCCCACTGAGACCAAGGGCCAGTCTATCCAGTCCGATCCCACAGAAAAGCCAATGCTGGCCATTATAGAAAGGTACAAGGACACCCAGTGCACCACAGCCACCCCAAACAGGACCCAGCAGGCAAAGATCCACAAAGCTGGCTAAACTGACGGATTTTGCAATCTCAGGCAATGGAGATTGCCAAAGTACAGGATTGAAACTGACTGAACAGCTGGTGTTAAAGCTTACAGCATAACATGAGACATTATAGTAGCTGTGATCTGGCAGACTGATAGCCCTATCTGGAAAATTGATGCTTACAGTTTTCTGGGATTCTCGGAGCGTTATCAGGAAAAAGGTTCAATAATGAACAGTGCTCGTTACAGTGAGATACTTATTGAAAAGCTGAAGCTTAACCTCCGGATAAAATGCAGAGGACGGCTATCCAAGGGCGGTATGATCTTGAATGACGATACACTTCTGCCTACA
>QMIH01000128.1:368761-381027 GCA_003987875.1 Clarias batrachus
TATTTATTTATTTATTTATTTATTTATTTTAGTACATTAGTTAGTCGCTGCCCTAAAGTGCTTAGGCTGGTGCGGAAAAAAAGATTTTATGAAAAAGCAATAGCATATACTATTTATTTGTTTCTTTCATTTTTGTTGTTGATTGTTTAAAAAAATAGATGCAGAAAATTACTGTTTAATGCGACACGCTATTCAGGAGTAGTTGCCGTGGTGCTACTGCTTATTGACTCTGCTCTGTGACTTTCAGAGTCATCAAGAAAGCCGTAATGAGCCTCATTCTTCAGCCCTAGATGCGCATAACTGACAGAGAACGAGAAGCACGAGTCAGAATGATAGAGCGAACAGAGAGAATCGGCGGGGAGAAAATGTTTACAAAGTGGGTTATTGGACAAGAAAAAAAATAAAAAACTCAAAAAACAAAATGTTGGCGAGGGAATGGCCATGGAGGGAGAAAGCGAGAGATTGACAGGAAAAGAGAAGGAAAAAAAAACGAAAAAGCCTTTTGCAGCACTTTGCTCTCTTATGCCAGCTGCACCTGCTTCTATCACGCTGTCTGTCAAGAACGCAAGAGCATAGAGGAGCAATCTGCAGACAGGAAGCGTAGTGCGTGTGTGTGTGTGTGTGTGTGTGTGTGTGTGTGTAGCCATGTGTGCAGATTGCTGATCTGAGGCAGTAAAAAGCCAGGTGTTGACTCGCCTCTCCCATCTTTCTCACTGCTGTCATTCCATTCTCATTGAAGGATGGAAAGCATATAGCATAGACGGGGGGGAAAAAACACACACACAAACACACAGCTCGCTTTCTGTCACGCTGACGATTTCAGATGTATAGCCCAGAGTCATGGATATTTCCATGGAGAGAAAGAGAGAGATTCTCTTTGGCAACATATAGTAGCAATGTGGGCGGCATGGTCGCCTTGCACCTCCAGGGCCCGGGTTTGGTTCCCAGCCAGGTTCTTGCCCGTGCTTCGTGGGTTTCCTTCAGGTACTCCGGTTTCCACTCACAGTCCAAAGACATACAGATTACGGTAGTTGGCGTTCCCAAATTGCCTGGAGTGAGTGTGTTCATGTATATGTGTGATGGCTTGACCCTGCATCATGCCCTAAGTCTCCTGGGATCTGCAACCCTGTGCGAATACACAGGATTAAGCGGTATAGAAAATTACGATGATGAGCGAGCTTGGCAATGTGATTAGAAGAGACTTGCTCTCATATACAAAAAAAAAAAAAAAAAAATCTTGATCTATACAATTTATATTATAGTCAATCAATGCTTACTGTTATTTTTGATTCTGATTGGCCAGAAGATGCCTTTATTGTTATTTTTCTTATCCTCCAGATAGAATAATAATGATGAAATAGCTTACACTTTTTCAACAGCGCTCTTCAGTCATTTGCACTTGCACCATGGCAAGTCCATGTGTCTCTAATGCAGGCTGATGCGACGCTGTCTTCTCCCCGTGGCTGGTTATTTACGAGCTTGCCTGGCTGCTTGGAGGTCAGGGAAATGGCTTCTCTCAGCTGTAATTATGTGGCGATTGCTGATGTGCAAGAGGCACTCAGCACTCATGGTTCAGATTTATGGCTGTGGTTGCATAACGGATTGCATCCAGTCGCTCTAGACTTCAAGGCCTAGTCGCAACGAGGAGAAAAACAGGACTTTTTTTTTTTTTTTGTCTGAAATGGTAACTAGTCTTTTGAAGTCTGAGGGTCGTCGGGTCAGGATGTCCTATACCGGGACTCCTTGCCTCCATCAAGCACTCAATACTAAAATTTTGAAGAATCGCTACTACTAGGTAAAGTGGTGACAGAATGGCAGGTTTCAAGCCTTTGCTCAGTTTGGTGTAGGTTATTATCTTGATTTCTATAATGTCCAGCAAGGATGAGGGTACAAATGCATGAAAAAAAAAAAAAATACATTATATAAGAAGTGTGCATTATCATCATCATCATAATACTCATGTATGCAGGACGGAGCAGATAACACTTTTCTATGTGTGAGTGTCTATAACCACAGGACAAGCAGCAAGAGCTTAAAAAAAGGATGGTGTGAATGGTACAGTGAGCATTGCTTATACTGTAGTATACTGTAGTAGCATTATCTGAATTTTTAAGCAATAACACACTCAAGACCCCACTGCTCTGGCAACACATATCCTTCTGTAACTGGCAGAACTAACTACCTATAACAATCATCAGTTAGTATAATTAATAAATTGGAATTAGTTTTAAATTCTTACAGATACTATGTAGCCAGGGGACAGGGTTGGCTCGGTGGTTAAGATATTGGCCTGCTAACCAGGAGGTCCTCGGTTTGAGTCCTGATGCCACCGGGTTGCCACTGTTGGACCCTTGAGCTAAGATGAGGAGAATAAAAGATGGAGAAAAATAACTAAATCTTTTTTTTATATATATATATTTCCACTTATTCCCAAAGTATGAAGGATAGACAATCCACTTGTCTCACACACTAAGTAGTGCCCTTGATTAGGGGTTAGTGAGGGATTTGGATCAAACATAAAACAACATGGAGGCAATTCGAAATGACATAGAAGCAATTATTAAGGAGACTACGTGTTGTTTAAGATGACCAAATGTTCTCAGATGTGTTTTCTTGCTGAAAGTGCTTCTATGACTGGTTTTGAATGTGGCTTTTGGCATGCAGCTAGGATTAGCTCTCACCTCTTTCCAGTACTGTGCGGACCTACGTTCACCCATTCTGGCGAGGGTAATTAATTGATAAAACACACGTGACACGTCCCAGCGCTTTTACTGTTTATTATCAGCACTAGTGGAACTCGTCGGAATACAGTACTGGAACAAAATTGATCAAATATACAGTAGTGACGGAAGCAACGGAAGATTACTCTAAGGACCAGAACAGAGTGATCGTCTGCTTAAATTAGAACAAAAAGTTTTAGCAAAAGCCAAAAAAGTTATGCGGACGTCATTCGCTTTATAACTGGCAAAGGTAAAGCGGACGCAAGCTAGCCACGATTAATCCCGTCCATATTGCATATGTCACACAAGTGCTTAATTGGGAAGATTGTAAATTTTTCTGCCAAAGTTTTGTATTGATTTCAAGCCAGTTTACATCCTCAGTCTGGCTCCAATTACCGTCTCGGTTTCTTATGCACCCTGATTTTCCCATTCCAGCTGAATGAAGTTTAAACATAAAGCCATGATGGACACCTGATTGTTAGGAAGCTACCTAGACACATCATTAACGAGCATAATGAGCCCTGAGAACGGATCCTCTTCTGGAGCCAATCAGGCTTAATAGGCTCGCCGTAAGCCTTTTCTCCCCTGACCTCTTTCGAATACATCCAAAGGGAAATGTGCCTTTAATTGAGACCAAGAGTGCCTAGTATTCCCATTAGAGAAGCCCACAGCACTTTATTAGCTAGTTACCAGTGTAATTAAAGCCACGACTGGGACTAATTCAGTCTCTTTATATGCAGTTTGAGGTATTTCATATCTTAAGGAAGCCAATACAGCAGCATGACATGGTTTAGAGATATACTGTAGAGATGGAATTGTTGAGCGGTAAATACGTTTTTGAATGAGATGACATGAGCTGCTTAGCAAAATTGGAATTTTATTCCTGGTTTATGAGTAAAGCTACAGTAATGATATATTAAATATAATAATAATAATAATAATAATAATAATAATAATAATAATAATAATACCAACAGTATTCTCCATCATTCAGTTTCTCTGTCAAAGACGTCTGGCCTGCTTCTCTCTATCTCTCTCCAATATCAAATAAAGGACCCATCTGTATCTACCATGTGTGTCATCAGCATACTATGTATTTTCAAGCTGTCAGTATTTGAAGGCTCGAGTCCAGCACGTTTTGATGATTTTATTGTCTCTACTCTTGCATAACCATTTTACCTTCAATTCTCCACCTGGTTTGAATTCCAAGGACTAGAATTTTAATCAACCCTGATTTAGCTTGCACCTCCATTAAATCAATTCAAGAATCATCATCATCATCATCATCATCATCATCATCATCATGGGTATATTTTCAGCTTGTCAGATTTTGTCTTGTCTTTGGTTATACATATAACATTTTATGTTTGCTTCATGAACATATAATTGCTTCATGGTACTACTGATTGTCTAGAGCAGTGGTTCTCCAACTTGGTGAGACATTAAACTAAAGTTTGCAAGAAATTTGCAATCAAGTTAATTAGCAATAAAAAAAATGTAAACTGAAAATTGAGTCATGAAATAAAATAAAGAAGAAATGGACATAATTTGAAGATTCGGGAATTATTAGGAATTAATGCGTTTGCATGCAACATACAGTATCCAAACGCTGCAAGACCAACTTAAGTTGTGGGAATTACTATAGCACCAGGTGATTTATTAACTCTGGTGGTTTATGTACTGTATTTCTCAGTCGATAAATATTTTCATTTACAGCAGACTGTACCAACCTACCATCATCCATATTGCCGACTGACGGTTAGCCTAATTAATACTTGTGAGAACACCTGTGACTCGGAGTGATGCATACAGTTAAACATTCCAGTGCTGTTACGCTCTATTATCAGCACTCCACTAATATTACTCAGTTGGAACTCACGGTTGTATATTATAGAGTTCATTTAATAGTTTTTTATTGTTTTGACTTCGTAAATGTTACATGTTATTCATGATATAATCTGATAGTACCTACTGTATCATGGCTTTCCTTAAATCAGATATTCGCTTCAGGTTGCATGTTTACAATAGCATAAAAAGGATGGATTCTCTACACTGTTCTCTAAATTTATAGGGATTAAAGGGATCAAATGATCACCAATAGATCCAACATTTCCCACTAGTGTGTCAGTGTATAGCAAATAATATCAAATTGAGCATTAATTAAATGTATTGATTTCGTGCTTAAGGATGTCATCATTGTTCACTCTTGATTTCATTTGTATATTCGACAGGGTTTGGCATTGGATTTTGTTGAACCTCTTGGCTCCCCGAGGTTCTCTGAGACCGTTTTCATTTTTTTCCCCCCATAATCATTCAAGTTAAATCACCCTATTTTTAACAGTATCATATAGAATGCATATTGGAATATTGTAATAGGCTGGTTAGGACTCATAGCGTCATTCTACTGTTCAGTTGAATGATCTAAATGTCAGTGAGAATCTCACTCCGAAATTCTATATTGTATCCTTAATACTTACCGTCTACCCAGTGCCGTGCATTTCCAAAGGCTAAACCATTTTTTTTTTAATAGAAAATAATATGAAGCAAGAAAGGGCATCATAAATATTGAAAACCAGCCTAGTATTACTGTGTCTGATATGAGAATTTCCAGCTCTGTGAATACAGCAGCTCTCATTCATGGTGGAGATGTATTTTTAGTTTATTTTCATGGCTCAGGCAACGGTTCTCCACTGTCCCACGTTTGGGTTGGGTGATACCTTGGTTATTTTGTTCCTTAGACTTTTTTTTTTTAATTTGAAATAATCCACTTTAGTTATTAATCCGCATTTTAGTTATTATTTCATTGCCTTAGAGGTGATCTAAGTTGACTTTTTTTTTAAATATGTATTTACATTTTCAAACATCCTTTGATGTTAATTTTTGAATGTTCGTTCTTATTTCCATACATTACCCACAATACTGTTTGACCAGGGGACTGTAATTAAGCAATGCAATACCTGAGCATGGACCTTAACTTACAACTGCGCCTACCGTAAAATTCATACCGGACAATTTATTTATTTATTTATTTTTTATATAAAAGATATTAGACATGAGGCGGCACGGTGGTGTAGTGGTTAGCACTGTCGCCTTGCACCTCCAGGGTCCGGGTTCGATGCCCAGCCAGGCTCGATGTGCATGGAGTTTGCATGTTCTCCCCGTACTTGGTGGGTTTCCTCCGGGTACTCCGGTTTCCTCCCACAGTCCAAAGACATGTAGGTTAGGTTAATTGGTGTTCCTAAATTACCCATAGTGTGTGAATGAGTGAGTGTATGTGTGTGTGTCTGTGCCCTGTCCAGGGTGTACCGTGCCTGTGCCCTAAGTCTCCTGGGATAGGCTCCAGGCCCCCGTGACCCTGAATACAGGATTAAGCGCTATAGATGATGAGTGAGTGAGTGATATTAGACATGGTGTTCCCTTTAAATTAAACGAAAACAGCTTTGTGATGAAAGTTGAAATAATAAAAGTATGTTTTGCAGAGTGTGGAGGAGGTTAACTGTTCCTACTTTAACAACAAAATTAGCATTATTGACCGTATCCTGGTGAACAGTGTTACACTGCTATGTTGCAATGCAGCATCCGCTCATTATGCTTATCAGGCTGTAATTGCACAGATAAGTTCTCCTTAGCATTCGCTTCAGTTTCTGCCATTCGTCATACATTAAAAGGGTTTATATCTTACCTGCTAAGACATTATCAGAAAAGGAAAAAAAGGTATAACGAGGTTAAACAAAGGAGCCTCGTTTATCCCCCCCTAGACTGTTTGTAGGCTCTGCTAGCACAGCGAATTCTGCAATGGCACGCTCATTTACAAAGACTGAGATCTCCGATTCTCTCCACTGAGGCTTGTAGATGAGAAAAAATGACTGTGACATTAGCTATTGATTTCACATTAATGGATCGGTCCCCTGTTCGGCCAGACACATTGATTTCTATTACGAACACATCACACTAAAGTGCCTCAATACACACTATACTGACACGGCCTGGCTTTGATTTTCATATATACTGTAGGTAGAATTTGATGCAATTATGAATAAGTACATACTGCACAAGAAACGAAAACTGTTGGGCACATTGGGGGGTTGTATTTGCATGTATTTGATGATCACTGTGAGCATTAACCACTTGTCAACTGAGCAGTCAGAGATGTAGCAGTTCTCAGGAGAAAACACTGTCAGAAAGCATGCACATGACTTTAGTTATACTGCATTAGCAAGCTAAAACTATTAGCATTCATGCATGGTAAGTGATGTTAACCAACTAACGCTATACATAAACATTAAATGTTTTTAGTATAATGTTGAATGTAGTATTATTTAAAAGTCAGCATAGTTCATAGAGGTCCCCCAAAGTATGTCTGATAAGACCAGCTAAACTATCCCTCACAAAGGTCTTTTTTTGTTTGTTTCACTGCTTGTCAAAAAGTCCTGTTACCACCAAACTACTCCCCATTCGCACTCAAACAGATCCCGATACTGCAAAACCATGCCTCGTTACCACTGACCCTGGCCCTGCTACTGCCAGATCATGACCTGTTACCACTGAGCCAGGCCACACTACTGTCAAACCATGCTCCGTTACAGGCCCCATTTATGCCAAACCATGCCCTGTTACTACTAAGCCAGGCCCCACTACCGGCAAACCACGCCGCATTACCATCAAGCCAGGCCACACTAATGCCAAATCCTGCCCCGATACTGCTGACCCAGGACCCACTACCGCCAAACCATGCCCTGTTACCAACCGTCAAGCCAGGCCCCACTACTGCCAATCACATCCCTCTACACGTCTTTTGCCAAACCACTCCCCATTAGTGCTGAGACAGACTTACGTAAATTTACTGCTAAACCATCCCCTGCCATGCTCCTTTGCCAAAGCGGATTTGATGCCTGTTCTGTCAGCACGACTTTTACGACCTTGTAAGCTGTTAAAAACAAACAGCTCATGAAATGTTTGTATATATCAGTCTTATTGTAACTTAAATATCAGCAATGATATTTTTCACTGCTTGTCAGAAAGGGCCCCAGTTCTGTATTTACGGTAATAGGCTGTGCTCCTCCAAGCCTGAAGCCCACTACTGCTAAACAATGCCCTGTTAATGCTTGGCCAGGACTCCATACTGCCAAACCATGCCCTGTTAATGCTTGGCCAGGACCCCCTACTGCCAAACCCATGCCTTGTTATATCTGAGCCAGACCAGTATTGCCAAACCATCCCCCGTTACCATAAATGCAGAAACCCCTCTACTGCCAAACTAGACCCGTTACCGTCAGACCAGGCCCCACTCCTGCCAAAAAAAGCTTCCACTGCGCTCTGAGCCAGGAAACCCCCCTCACCCTCCCCTCAAAACACTGTCAAACCATGTCCCGTTACCACTAAACCTGGCCCCGCTATTGCCAAATCATGCCCTGTTATCACTGAGTGAAGTCCCACCTACTGTACCTGCCCCGTTAACTAAGAGCCAGGACCCACTACTGCCAAACCACATCCCTCCACACTCCTTTGCTGAAGAACATGCGACTGTACTCAGTTCCCCCAGCACAGCTTTTGTTACCATGGAAACACTATCATATCCTTTTTATCTCTTACAAACAGCCCGTGACATTTATGAAAGTTAACATATTTGTGTTTTAACTTAAATATCACTAAACACGATAAACTTGAGGATTTCACTGCAAATTGACCCTCATACTGTACAGGTATCCACACAAAACATGCAGGTTTGTTGTTCATGGTTATCGACTAATGGCTAACCTTCCCTTCTTAAAAAAACTGATTTAACACCAAATTGGAACTTTTACATCAATAAACAGGTTAATATCTCAAAACACTCTGTGTTCTGTATGTTGCATTTGGGAGAAAGTCACTAGCCAGAGGGGTTTTATATGCAGTAGGTATTAGCGGCCTAGTGAGCCTAAATGCCCTGTTTACTGTAGATGTCCTACTGTACCATCATGGCTCACTTTCTCTCAGGTCTAAAGTTCCATGTTAGCCCTGGTGGTCCGTGAATTTTCTGCGTTTTTTTTATTTTTTTTAGTTTAAAGAGTACAGTCTGTTCCATGCAGTTTGTAATGATCTGTACAAGTTTTTTTTGGTGGCATCATTAAAAGTTTACTCATTTACTTTTCTAGGTTGAGGATAGTCACTATAAAAAATATATTTTTTAAAAAGTCGCAAATCCTCTGGTACATCCTGACCACATATAACCTTAAAGTCACTTACAAAATAGATGAATCAGCTTTTAAAATTATCCATCATTCAGAAACCAGTCTGATGTGAAATTTCACATACAATTTTGAAGATAACATTTCCACAATAAATGACGTTCCTTCGCTTCATTAACATTAAAAAGAGAGAGTTTGGTATTTTTATTAATAGCCACCAATAGAGCTTGTGTTTATCATGCCGTTGATGCTGTTACTGCTCAATTCACAACATATTATTTGCATTTCCATAATTGGCCCCCTTCCCTTTTCAAGTTTCTGCAAATGTTATTAATAAATTGATACACATCTATCTAATACGGTGGCCATGAAGTGCAAAACAACTTAACAAAACCGAAAACAAAATAACATTCAAAGACAAAAATAACAAATTCAAAACCAAATTAACAAATCCGAAAACTAAATAGCAAATTCAAAACCAAATTAACAAATYCDAAAACAAAATAACAAAACCCGAAACTAATTGTTAATTTGGTTTTGAATTTGTTATTTTGTTTTGGTTTTGTTATTTTGTTTTTGAATGTTTTATTTTGTTTTGGGTTTTGTTATTGTGAATTTTAATTTGTTATTTTGTTTTCATTTTGTTAACTTGTTTTGCACTTCTCGGCCACCGTAATCTAATGCAACTTTTTTAACATGACAGGTAAACACACTTAATATTTCACTAGAAGGGGGCCAAGCACATGCTGATGAGTTTGCAAGACACAGTATAGTTGTATAGATATAGATAAGCAAACTAAAGCCTGCCAAATGCATCAGAAGTGTCGAATTTGATAGGATTAAATAAGGTATGTTAAAGGAACCTTGAAGTCATGTTCAATCATATGGAAAAAAAAAAGAAATGGGACAAAAAATCATGGAAAACATGAGGAAACTGGTTCAACTAACCATGACTGGGTAGAGGCAGACAGTGATATTAACAGTAGTGATAGTAGTTTTAAATTCTCTATGTAAATAAGTGGTGAGGAATGAGCGATAATGTACATATATTTAAACATCCTAGTATCATTATCCTCTATTATCACGACTCCAATCAGACTAAATGTTGTATACTATACTGTGTAGTTAATTGTTTTTAATTTTTTTGACTCCATAAATGTTGCATGTTATAGTATTCATCGTGGCTTTCTTTCAGTTAGATGTTCGCTTTGGATTGCATGTCTACACTGACACAAAAACCCAGCTTTTCTATTTATATAAATGACATGAAAACATGACATTGGTATTATTTGAATATCCTGTATTACAGCCCTGCATTTGGATTTCTTTTGAAACAGGTATGATACATCTTCTAGTTCATCTCTCCTGCTGAGAGCTGCTGATGCATCATAGGTTGTAATTTTACAGACTGCTGAATAGATGTATTTTCCCAGCCCTAGGGAAGTGTCACAGCGAGGGGTTAATGCCACCAAACTGGCATCCCACCTCCCTTGTCCAGTGCCATATCTCGATTATAGACACTCCATTAGACTACTCCAATGTTGGGCTAATGGTTTTATTTACTGGAATGCTACCTGAAGGGAAATCCATGCTGTGCCAGGAGACACAGGAGACATTTTCTTACTCTTTTCTGTCACTCAATGCATCAGTGCTGGAGACAATAAATGCGCCGATCTGCCATAACATTGAAACCACTGACAGGTGAAGTGAATTAAATTATCTCATTACAGTGGCAGATGTCACAGAGTGGAATATTTTTGGCATCAAGTGAACAGTCAGTTCTCCGAGCTGATCTTTTGAGAGCAAGAAAAATGGACAAGCATAAGAATCTGAGCGACTTTGACAAAGGTCAGAGCTTCTCCAAAATGGCTGGCGTTTGTGTGTGTGTGTGGGGGGGGGTGATAAAGTTGGTCCTGGTTCCAAAAGTTGTCCAAGGAAGGATAACTGGTGAACCAGCTATAGAATCATATAGGAACCTCAAGATTAATTCATGTGTATGAGGGAGAGAAGGCTAGCCAGCCTGGTCCAATTCCACAGAAGAGCTATTGTAGCACAAAATTCTGGCTCTGTTAGGTCATCAGAACGTTCCATGGATGGGGGGTGAGTAGCAGCAGCTGGGTCACATGCTGACCCCTGGCCACTGCTTCAGAACTGGACCATGGAGAACTAGAAGAAGGTGGCCTGGTCTGATGAATCAAATTTCTGGACAATTAGGAGCACTTGGTGAAGAGATGGCATTATGGGAAATAGGCAACTCGGTGAAGTCGGCATGATCATCTGGACAATGTTCTGCTAAAAAAAACATTGGGTCCTGGCATTCATCTAGATGTTACTTTAACATGAATCACTTTCCTAAATATGACAAAGTATGCCCCCTTCATGGCAACTGTATTTCCTAACAGCACTTACCTCATAAGAAATTGAAATGTCATGCCCCTGAAAATATTGTTGAGGAATGATTTGAGAAACCTGACAAAGAGATTAAGGTGTAAGGGTCAGGGATAGCTCAGTGGTTAAGGCATTGGGATATGGTTTGGAAGGTCTCAGGTTCAAATCCCTCAACCACCATGTTGTCCCTGTTGGGCCCTTAAGCAAGAGTTTAAGAGTTGTCCCTGTTGGGCCCTTAAGTACCTGCCCTCAAAATTGTCCTTATCTTTATCCAAGAGAGCATCTGTGGAATGTTCTGCACAAACAAGTCCAATGAATGGAGAATCAACCTGGTAACGTTCTAGGTATGCTGTTAACAGCGTTCAAATGCTTAACACAGTAACATTTTCAGAGCAGTAAGCCAAGCCAATATCAAAAGTCCTTTAGTAAGAGATGCAGTGATTTGTGTGTGTGTGTGTGTGTGTGTGTGGGTGGGTGTGTGTTCCCGTGTCAGTTCATCTCTGTAACTGCATCAGATCACATCCACCTTCATGTTCTTCTAAAGAATAGAGACTTCCTACGCACTATTCTCTCACCAGTAACACTAACACACATTTATCCACGCACACATACACAGTTAAAGACTGAACACATCCACACTCTTGTTCCATCAGAGCTAATACCTGTAGAGTCAATTTCCTTCCGAGTGTAATGAATTCTCTGTACGTGGAAATGATTACGCCCGAGGTTTAATACACTTCTAACCCTGGAAATGAAAAAGAAAAGGAAGCGTCGCAGTCACAACGTTCAGCGTCAGGTTAAATGATAGAGCAACAAAGTGAGATAAAGCGAATAAGTCGCTCGGAGATTAATATTTTCACATGCTCATGCAATTACTGGCCTCTTTGAAAGCAAATCAGCGCACTCGCAATCGCTCCCAGTAGATCATATCACAAGTGTCGGATTCCTGCCATCCCCCTCTCTCTCTCTCTCTCTCTCTCTCTTTATATAT
>QMIH01000128.1:394145-429720 GCA_003987875.1 Clarias batrachus
ACATATCTCAAATAGAAATAAACTTATTATTTATCAATTTATTGATATAGATTTGTGAATAAATCTGAATTTCATGTAAAAAGCTTGGAACAAGTTTTGCATGTACTCTTCGTGCTTGGTGGGTTTCCTCCGGGTACTCCGGTTTCCTCCCACAGTCCAAAGACATGCAGATTATACTAATTGGTATTCCCAAATTGCCCGTAGCATGTTAATGAACATGTGATTGCGTGTGTACGGTGACGGTGTACACGCCTCCCACCCAATGTCTCTTGGGATAGGCTCCACCCTCCATGCGAGCCTTTACAAATGATAAAGCGGTATAGACTTTGTATTGAAAACCAGAATCTCTCTCTCTCCTATTTATCGCACCTCATTAGCTCTTTATTTATTCATAACACTGCACTGTTTCTTTTATACCTAACCTCCTGCCCTTTCCTGGGCCTTTATGATGACGGGGCACCTTTCAAACGGCTGATAAACAGAAATGATGGCCAGACCATGAGTGTGGGTGGAGGCTAAGCAAACCAATTAGGAAGAACAGTTATGTTATCAGTGTGTTGCTATTAAGTCCATGTTTTGCTTGTGATTAACTTGTAGCAATTGGATTATTTGGCTTTATTCTTGTAATTCGTACAAAATGCTAGCATATGCCGTGATCCGTGGCAAGTGATAACTGACTGGATTACTCGAATCAAACTATGAAATTAATTGAAAAACACATTAAATGGGGGGAAAATGTGAACACAGATTCTATCTTTTGAGTAATTTATTAATCAATTTTCTAAAGATTTTCATGGATTAAAAAAAAAAACATGGATTTTATCCACCCACCCACAATATTCAGTACATCAGCACAACCTTTTATACAAACACTGTATATTATTAACACTTTATGGTTTGTTTGTTTATTTAACCAGTTGTTTTGTTCCGCCAATACATATCCTTCTGCGACTGGCAGAACTAACCAACCGCGACTGGCAGAGCTGGCAACCGATAGTCAGTGTAATTTACAAGGGATGAAAGTCGTTTTAAATTCTTACCGGTATTACAGTATGTATCCAAAAGGCAAGCAGAATAAACCATGAGGTTGTGGATAATCCTAAGAAAATTGCAAGATTCACTTTTTTGTTTCCACATATTCCTTTTTAGAACATCAGCTAACTTTTGCCGTTCTGGGCTTGAAACCAAAATAGCATTAAATGGAAAGCTGATGAGCGATGCACTGTAGGGAGCATAATCCCTTGTTCCACTGACCAAGTACAAGTAGTGCCCTTGATTAGGTTTTAGAAGGATTTGGGATTCAGCCTTGCGTTAGAAGCTTTGTAGCTAACGTTAGCTGTGAACAGAATAACACGAGAGGCAATTCGGAACAACTTCCAAGCAATTGTTCAGTACCGTATATAAAGTGTTGTTTACGATAACATTATCAGATGTGTTTTCTTGCTATGACTGGTTTTGAATGTGGGTTTTTGCAGGCAGATCTCTGATCTCTCCAACTTTCCAGTAGGTCATCCTGTACCGACCTGCGTTCACCCACACTGCAACTGAAAGTTAGTTTATACAATGATCGTTAGAACATTTGTGGCACGGAGAAATACGTACGGTATGGTTAAACGTCCCAGTGCTGTCATGCTCTATATCAGCACTCGTGGAATGTCTTTCATCCAATCAGATTACTGTTGTATAAGGTTTATTAATGTTATCTAATTCGTTAATACAGTAATACAGTTCATTCCACATTAATGAACTTTGAGAACTTTATTGTACACTCTGTGGTGAACACTGGTTAAATGCATTCCCTAATGTGTCCTTTAAATCTCAGGAACATTCTAGATTACGGATTAAACACACAGCTTCAGTATGTGTCATAGGTGTAGTTGAAAAAAGCCAAAGTAAGTTTTTATTTTGGGTGGGAAAGAAATCAGGACACTGGCAAACTTATATATTGAATAGATCGCTGAGATGAAATTAGAAAATATTGCTCCCTGAATTCCTTTGACACCGCCACAGTTTCAGACACAGTGAAAGCTTATATTTTCTGTGACTAGATGACGAACTGCAGGAAGCATCAAGACAGACAGAAATTCAAAATGAATGAGATGAACAGAACCGGAAAGTGACCGTTCTACACAAAAGAAACCTTCTTTCTGAAAATGGTGTTGCATTCAGGTTGTTAATAATGTTGCATTCTGTTCTGTGTGATAGGAATAACCTGAATCTGAATATATTATTATTATTATTATTATTATTATTATTATGTGGTCAGGGTTTGGACTCAATGATCTTCCAGTGAGATCCCAGTCTGGAGACAAGAAGTGAAATTTGCAAACTAATTTACGAACTAACAAATTGTTTACATTTTCATGATCTTTGGGATATACACTGCGAAATATCACATCGAGCAAGTGAAATATTCTTAAATCTAGTTAAATTTATGTACGGTTCCTAAAAATAATAATACAACAAGCCAAATCAGGGTTTGGCAAAATTTTAAGCCAAAATTTCTTGTTCAATAATTTTGCTGTTTTTAAGAAATAAATTCCTAAAACTAGCAAAATTTGCAACAAAAAAAGGTTAATAGTCTTTAGTATAGTATTTATTGTACATAAATTTAACTGCATTGCCAAAAGTATTCGCTCTCCTGCCGTCACATGCATATAAACCTGAGTAACATCCTATTCTTAATCCATAGGGTTTCATATGATGTTGACCCCGTGCCCTTTACAATTACAGTACAACAGCATTTTGACAACATTTGACCATTCTTCCAGAAGCGAAGCCAAGTTCTTCCACACCAAACTCACTCATCCATGTCTTTATGGACGTTGCATTGTGCACTGGTGCGCTGTCATGTTGGAACTGGAGTGGGGTTGTTTTTCAAGAGTTCGGCTTGCCCTCTTACTTCCAGTGAAAGGAACTCTTAATGCTTCAGCATACCAAGACATTTTGGACAATTTCATGCTCCCAACTTTGTAGGAACAGTTTGGGGACGTGTTCCAACATGACTGTGCACCAGTGCAAAAAGCAAAGTCCATAAAGGCAAGTGAATACTTTTGCCAATATATTGCATTTTCAATTACTATGTTTTTTTGTTTTTTTTTTTCAGTGTAATAAAGTGCAAAAGTTTCACCCTTAAAAATGATGTAGGAACTTTTTAGACTTTGCAGTTTTGCAGAATGCATGCTAATTGTACCTTAAACCTGCCATAAAAGATTTCTGATTCTGGCATGTTGTGCAAGTGTTGAAATCCGTTGAATATCCAATCAAAGGAAAAATGAATGTGGTTATCAGAGTCGAAATTAGCACCTTTAGTACGAGCCAGAGGCAGTGGCACACAGCTAGGTTGTGTACAGTGGTGGCCAAAAGAATCAAGACAAAATATGCCATGTATTATACTAAAAGTCTCCATGTGCACAAGACAGGTGATGTCACTAATTAGTTTGAGTCTATCTGGCTGAACCGTTGTGCTAATTAGAATCAGGTGGTTTGTTTAAAAGTTGGAACAAACATTTGGCAAGACTTTTACTTTCTGAAGACAGAGTGTCCGCCCCTGCACAAAAATGGGCAAAATTATGAAATTGAAAACTTCTGTGGCAAATTTTTATCACACTGGACACGTTCACTCTGCATTCAATATCACATGCATTTCCTGAGTGGAAAAGAGAAATACAGGTACATGGACCAACCTAGAGTACAATTCAGAACAATAGACAGAAAGACTGATCAAGATCAAGACGGAGACTGATCAAGATAGACCCAATTGTGTCACTGTCATTTATTCATGCTGAGCTACCTTATATACTATATACTACTGAATGCACCAGGACTGTTAGGCCTTGTTTACTGACAAAATGCATGTTCCATAATAAAAGATCAGCCAAGAAGTCATCGCTTTCTGCAAAGAACATAAAGGACCACAGAACTTAATGTCATCAGAATGCCTACCGGAACGCCAAAGGATGGCAAAAAATCAATCAGTGGTGATCATCACAATACACCATACCAGTAGTTTACCATACCAGAATTTGCTAAGGTGATGGTTTGGGATGGCTATAGTCTACTGTACTATGAATGAGCTTCTCTGTATATTATGAAGGCAGGACAAATAGTAAATTCTACAAATACTTAGAAATATTAAAGGAAAAGCTTCTCTTGTGTTTTGACTTCCAAGGAGCAACCATTTTTTAACATAACAATAATTGTACAATGGTGAAGAAGGTGTCAAGAAACCATCTTGTGTACTTGATGTTCAGGAAGCAATCCAGCAGGCATGGATTGAGCGAGTGACTCCAGAGCACATTTGGCAGATGCCCTCATCCAGAGCAACTTACATTTTATTTTATCTTATTATCTATCTGAGCAGTTGAGGGTTAAGAGACTTGCTCAAGGGTCCAACAAGAACAACTTGTTGAATTTGAATCTAATTGAATGTCATTGAATAGTGAATTAAAATGAGCGCATTCTAACGGAATCACTTTTTATGTTTCACACCAAATGGACACACACATAAACACAGCGGAAACACCGTTTTAACAGGAAAAAAGAAATCTCTCTGATACTGGCGTGAGCGCATACTAACGGAATCACTGCGGTAAAGTAAAAAAAACAAAAAAAAAACAAATGAACCAGCACCTTACCTTTGAAAAGAATCGCGAGAGAGCTGAGTTTCTGTGTGTTTGTGAAGCCGGGGAGGGGGTGAAAAGGCAAGAGAGCGTCTGTGCGTGTGTCAGGGTGTTTACGTGTGTCGGTGTCATTTTACGCACACACACACATAAGAGACGCTGAAAGAATTCCGCAGCGCAAGAGTGACGCTCGGTGTCAAAATAAGAGTCGCATGATACTCGGCTCGTAAACTAATACTTGCTTGGTTTCCTATTAAAAATGTATTAAAAATTTTTGCTCGGTTTGCGGAACACTCGTAAACCAGGTTACTCGCAATCTGAGGTTCCACACATAAAGATAACCCAGGTAAACACAAAATGGTGTTTTTTAGATGAGGTTTTCAGTTATTAAGGGGAAACAAACGCTGTCCAAACCTACCTGGATCTATTTGAAAAGGTATTTTCTCATGGCACTGTACTGTATAAAGCATTTTATCCTGAAAGTTAAAAAAAAAAATCAGTCTGTTTATTTTTTTCCCCGTGTAATCTTGTCCAAAAGATCTTTGTATGTGTGTGATTTTGTGTTTGTTTGTGAGAGGAAGCGACAGAGAGACACCGAGACCGAGCCCTTCAATATCTGAACTACACATATTCATCAAACTGTCACTCAGGCCTTTCATTTCTTGCTTTAAGAACTAACCACTCTATCATCTCGCTCACGCTCGCTCTCCGCCACCCATCTTCCCTTCCGCTCTCTGTCCATAACCACGTCTGCTTTGTAGAATAATTATTTTTTACTATCAGCAGTTTGTGGACGTGATGCTAATCCGATTCGACCTATCAAACGGGATTGTTTATATTCGCCACCTCTGCTTGTGTTCATCAGGAATGTATTTCGAGTTGCCTGGACCAGGGTTCGATGGGATTGATTTGGACCGAGGCTGTAATTTCATGCTCGTGCTCTTTGTGTGTGTGTGTGTGGGGGCGTGAGTGCGAGCATGTAGCATATAAAAGGCGTCCTTAAGGCAGTCAAGTGCAGGTTGGAGAAGGCTCGGGATCTGAGCTGGAGAATTAATAATCAGGTCTAGGACACACCAGCATCACAATACTGTATGTTTAATGAATTTACTGCCATACAAAATGTGTATGTTTTTTCTAAGAGGGACAACTGGTTTGTTTTGAATGTTTGGAAGGAGTCTCCAGTTACAGTGTAACAATCAGAGGTGAAGATGTAATCATAACACATCCTACAGAATAAAGGATTTATGTTTAATGACTACAGGAACAACTGAAAACAACAATAAAACATGTGATCATGTGTATCTGTGCTATTTCTTTGCCTATGTGACTTTTTTTTTTAATCATATTGCCTATTTTGTGCTGAGAAAAGGATACAACAGCAAAACAACAAAACAAATAGTGGCTAAAATGCTCGGAGCTCTACCCAATTATAATGAAGAAAGCGGAATTTCCTGACATCAACCTTGCTAGCAGATTCACAAAACTAAATAAATACAGAGAAATCCTACTTTTTAAAAACAAACACTTTGAATGTCACTTTTAAAATTATGTAACATGGACTCTTCTCATGCTGACCTGAATATACTTTTACCCATCAATCAATCAATCAATCAATAACTAATATATATGTATAGTAATATGTATATATAATATAAGCAATACTTATTATTATTATTATTATTGTTAAATAAACAGACAAATAAGTAAAAGGTCATTTTTTTTCTTCCCCTTTAGGGTCTTAGAGAGAGTTACCTTTTTTATTATAGTAGGGGGGTCTGTTTCACTAAATTCCCTTGCCTCAAATCTGCTAACATAACTGCAACATAGTTCATCTCAGTTAGCACTGTAACTTCATTCCAGCATTATAAAGTTTATGATATTAATAAAGTACTCTATCTATCTATCTATCTATCTATCTATCTATCTATCTATCTATCTATCTATCTATCTATCTATCTATCTATCCTGTCTCTCCTCTGCAATCACTGTCTCTCCTGTCTGTCCTCTCTGATCACTGTCTCTCCTGTCTCTCCTCTGTTATCTGTATCTCCTTTGTCTCTCCTCTGCAATCACTGTCTCTCCTGTCTCTCCTCTGTGATTGCTGTCTCTCCTGTCCATTCTCTGTGATCGCTGTCTCTCCTGTCTCTCCTCTATAATCGCTGTCTCTCCTGTCTCTCTTCTGTGATCGCTGTCACTCTTCTGTGATTGCTGTCTCTCCTGTCCATCCTCTCTGATCGCTGTCTCTCCTGTCTCTCCTCCGTGATCTCTCTCTCTCCTGTCTCTCCTCTGTAATCGCTGTCTCTCCTGTCTCTCTTCTGTGATCGCTGTCTCTCTTGTCCATTCTCTGTGATTGCTGTCTCTCCTGTCCATCCTCTCTGATCGCAGTATCTCCTGTCTCTCCTCTGTGATCCTTTGTCTTACAAGCAGCAGTCAATTCACTGCGTGTTGCTTACAGTTAGAAATTTCGTTTTTGAGCTTAATACATCAGTTTTACTTATTACAAATTGTTTCTTCGCACCATTTCCCTGAAGCGTGTTCTCCTTACATCAGCACTTAGACTTTACGCTTTGCCACAGAATCTGATTTCTGTTAACAACCCTCTCACTCGCTAACTCTCTCTCTCTCTCTTTCTATGTCTCTCCGTATCTTTTGGTTTCTCCTTCTCTCCGGCGTTACAGCTGAGTAACTCTGGTTTTTTTGTTGTTGTTTTGTTTTTGTTTTTCAGCTCGAACCGTAAAATAAGATGGAATTTTTCTACCTCATAACCTCCCTGGCATTTTACAGGAGCATAAGATTAGTAAATAAGGTCTCATGTGTAATTCGGTTTGGGAACACAAATAGATGCACATTGTTGTGTGTGTGTGTGTGTGTGTGTGTGTGTGTGTGTGTGTGTGTGTGCGTGTGTTTGTGTGTGTGTGTGTTGTTTATTCAATTTTTTCAAATCTATTGCTACATTTCGCAATGAGATATGAGATTAATTGCTGTAAAATTATCAACTAACAGCATCACGTACTTGGACCCAGCACTCATCCAAGAACTTTTGCAAAAATTAGCAGTAGCCATGTATTTTAACATAAATAAACCAATTAAGCAACCACAGGTAGATGCGAATTGCTTGAAATTTCCTGCTGAAAGCCGATGGGCTAAACTCCACCATGTTATTGACAAGAAAATTCCAGTAACCGTAAATCCAGCAAAGCGACATCGCACACCAAATTTCACCTTGAATTACTTACAAAAGAAGCTGAAAACGTGTCTCTTTCTGTCTTCCAGCAGGTAAAGAAGAATCGGTGGCGACGTTCAAAGGCAATGAGTTTTTCTGCTATGACCTGTCCATGACCCCCATCCAGAGCAGCACGGACGAGATCACGCTGTCCTTCCGAACCCTGCAGCGGAACGGCCTCATGCTCCACACGGGCAAATCTGCAGATTACGTGAACCTGTCGCTGAAAAGTGGCGCCGTCTGGCTCGTCATCAACCTCGGTTCCGGCGCCTTCGAGGCGCTCGTCGAACCCGTCAACGGCAAGTTCAACGACAACGCCTGGCACGACGTCAAGGTCACGCGAAACCTGCGGCAGGTAAGAGATCCCGTCACAGCTTCGTCTGATAAGACCTTCATGAGCTGATGATTACTAAACTTTACAAGAAAAATTGAAATGTTTCCGTTTGAAGCTAAATTTGCTTTAGTTTCTGTTAATATTGACAATTGTATAGTGCTGTGTCGAGTCTGTCTGCTTCCACAGAGCGGCCCATGTGTTTATTCAGTAACAATCCATGCTCTGCTCAGAGAAAGTCTCAGGACCCTCAATATGTTTCATTGAAAACACTCAAAGACTCATGCCTCTAATTTAGTGTTTGATGAAAATTAATATACAGTATATACCTTTTATTGGTTTGTTTGATGCTTGTTTTTTACATTCTCACCTATTCAGGCTGAATACTCTTAACCTTGTGTTTTTAAGTATTCAAAGCTCTCGTTATATTCACAGTCAGAGAGAGAAAAAAAAACTCTTTATGATATTCATTTATTTCTTTTATTGCATCATTTTAGATCGTGTCAGATAACTCCGTTGCAGTCACGTTTAAAAGTTAGTACCCTCTCGAATAATTCTGTGTCTTTTTGTGTTTTAATTTTTAAAAAAATCATCTGATCGTAGCGGTCCTTAGGATTAGGCAAATACAGCATCAGATGAACAACAACATTTATACAATAAGATGCGCCTAATCATTGGTTGGTCCTTGATTAATTGATCATTAGCAGGTGTGCAGACCTCTATAAAAGCATTCAGGTGTGTGTTAACAAGATTGTAAGAGACTTGAGCACTACTGTAGGCTTAGAGCAGCAATTGTTGCTGCACATCAATCTGGAAATGCTTATAAAACTATTTATGCACAATTTTAAGTCCAACATTTTACAATGAGGAAGTGAAAAGCATTCAAGAAAGTCCAAACACACATGTAAATGAGCTACATCTTAGACCCTACAGGCCTCAATAAGAGTGATGAATGTTAAAGTCCTTGACAGCACAATTAGAAGACGACTGAACAAGTACAGTTTGTTTAAAAAGGTTGCCAGAACAAAGCCGTTTCTGTTTAAAAAGAACAAGGAAGCACAACTTAAGTTTATAAAACTGCATCTGGACGAACCACAAGACTTCTGGAACAATGTCCTGTGGACAGATGAGACCAAAGTGGAGGGTTTTTTTCAGCATTTCAGCAAAGACACCTCCATACTCACTGTCAAGCACGGTGGGGGAGGGTTGATGATTTGGGTTTGTTTGAAAAACAAGCTAAAGTTTGAGTCACATAAAAGAACAATGATTCAAAGCACACCAGTAAATATCCATCAGAATGGCTGAAAAAATTAAAAAATCAAGACTCTGGAATGGCCTAGTCAACGTTCAGACCGCAACCCGATTAAAATGCTGTGGCTGGACCTTAAGAGAGCTGTGCATAAGTGAATGCCTACAAAAACCTCAATTAACTGAAGAAATGAAGAATTGGCCAAAATGATGTAAGAAACTGATAAAGTCATATAGGAAATTATTGCTCATGTTTTTGTTGTTGTTGTTTTTTCTTGTCAATAAATAAATGGTTAAATAATAATGGTACTATGTAAAACGTTATTTGTTGTTCATCTGAGGTTGTACAAAAAAAAAAAAGAAGAAGAATTAAAACTTTTGGAAATGACCATATTCTCAAATTAAAGTTCACACTGCAAAAAGCACTTGGATTTAACCTTCAGTTACACTTATTACCAACACTAAATCTAAGTTAGCACAGTTTTTCCTTTTTTCCTCCCAAAAAGTACAATTTGATGCAGCTGCACTCAACAAAAAAACTCGAATAAAAAGTCTGAAATTAGTTTTTCATATATCAAAGCTGTAGCTAATCTGGTGACCTGTGTCTGGAAATGCCTTTTAAGCATGCTTTTTTTTAGGCACATATTGTACATTTTCCAATACATATTCTAAAAAACGCTGCGAAATGCTGAAAACGACTACAGAGCCGTCAGGAAGCGAGCGACTAAAGCAAATTTATGTTCAAGGGCGATGAGAGAACTGCGTTAATAAATGAAGTTCTACTCAGCAAAACATTTCATAGCAACACAGTGATAAATAAATGAAGAAAGGAAGAAAAGAAAGAGGTACAGGTATAGACAAGATGCAAATAAATGAATAAACAACGACATAAAAAGAAAAATCGAAGGAAGGAAGGAAGAAACGAGAGCACACAAAGAAATAAGTGAACAAAGAATAAAACAAGAACACAAATCAGAAATGAACAAACACAAAAAAATGAAATGCAGAAATAATTAAGCAACAGATGCATAAATGATCAATACAACACAAACAAATGAATTAACAAGCAAAAAATAAAGAAAGAATGAAAAAGAAAAAAAAGAAAAGGAAAATGAGAACAGACGAATGAACATAAAAAAATTAAGAAAGAGATGCAAACAATGTAATGAGTGAAGAAAATAAGAAAATAAGAGGAAGGAAACAAGGGAAAATGACAAGAGACAATTGAATGATCACATAGAAGAAAGGAGAAAAAAGAAGCAAGAAAGCAAGGAAGGAAGGCAGGAAATCAGAAATAAATACGTGAACAAAGAATGAAATGAGGGTCGATGAATAAACATAAAAGAATTTTAGTAAGTAAATAAGAAAGAATGAAAAGAAAGAAACAAGTGAGCAAGAAAACATGAAAAAAGAGAGAAAATTATATTTAAAAAAAGAAAGCAAGAAGAAAATGGACCAAAATGAGCAAAGGAAGAAAGAAAGATGGGGAGGAAGAAAGAAAAAGAAGAAAAAAGAAAGCAATAAGGAAAGAAAAGGAAGGCAATAACACAAACATGAATTAACAAAGAAAATCAGGATGGATGGATGGGTGGATGGATGGTTAGCTTAATCAAATACAAACAAACAAGCAAACCAGGAGTAATAGAGACCGCTTTCTTCTGTATTTAAAGCACAGTATCCTAATTTTTTACTCTTGATCTTTCTTGCAGAATGTCAGTTATTAATTCTTACTCAGAAGTGGGAAAGAAAAACCCGACTGGCCACATGATTAGAATTCGAATGATAAGAATAAAGCGCCCTTTCTCACTGAAGCAGCCCAGTCATAGTGCAGTGTACCTCTGACTTGGCAGAGAACGCTAGCTGGGAGCTGCCAATAGCACGCGAAAAAAAGAGAAAAAAAAGGGTAAAGGTTTAAAAATGCCTGGTGAATCATCAGAGGATGAGGAAGTGTAACGCCGTCAGGCTTATCAAAGGGATGTATTCGAAATATTTGAGCAGAAGAATGACTCGTTTTTTTCTCATATTAGTGGAGAACAGAGACCTCTGTAGAACCTCTACCCTGGAACATGATGTGTATTAGAAGTCGAGTTCTTAATTTGATGAGATATGATGCTGAGATCTTCAAGCAGCAAAAAGCATGAAAAATCTCATGAGGGGGGAAAAAAAGTAATCAAGTCTCAAAGTCAGGATGCAGCGTCAGACTTTCATTCAACTTTAATAAATGGGTTGAGCAAGCCCACATGCCTAGAATGTGAAACACACACATAAGCACACGGATACTCACAGTGAATAGAAGATAGTTACCCGTTTGCCAATTGGCGGTCGTAGATAACAGCAGAGAGATGCAGTCAATTTCACCAGTGATTGGCTTGCTCACGCTTCGTGCATTGGCCTGTTTTGGTAATTGTAATTGGAATGAATGGCTTGTCAGCCCTAATAATAGCCATTGTAATTGTTTGCTATTGCGAAAAAGGCGCAGGGAGAAAACAACAGAGAGAGCGAGAGAGTCGGAGGGAGAAAAAAAATAATAAATCTTTTGTCCAAACATGATTACATTTACTCTGCTTCTTTCTGTTTTTTATTATACGGCAGCTGAATTATGACAAATCGCACGGAAAAAAAAACAAAGAAGCAGCAATAGAAAAGAAGAGAGTTTGACATTATTAAAGTGTGCCTTCTGGAAAAGATAACAAGGACTTTATTAGCTAGCTTATGAAAATGGAGAAATTAACTGGTATAAAGTGATAGGATGTAACTTTCGGGGACATTGGAATTCTTTGAGAAAAACATGTTATTGTAAGAAACTTGCCGAAGTATACACCCAATCACTCACTACATCGCTTTACCCTGTAACCAGAGTTGAGGGGGACCTGGAGCCTACCCCACCAGACTTATGGCACGAGACAAGGTACACCCCTGTGCCTAAGCTGCATGTCTTTGGAATGTAGGAGGAAACCGGAGTACCCGGAAGAAACCCACCAAGCACTGGGAAAACATACAAACTCAATGCACACAGATCCCGAGCTAGGAATCCGGGAACCCGGACCCTGGAGGTGCAAGGCGACAGTGCTAACCACTACGCCATTGTGCCATTAGAAGTATATACTATACAAGCAGATGTTTGTTGACATCATGTCTAAATCTCAGCCGTTCTAAGATAGCTGAACGCACACAATTGTGTCGAATGCCTTTGCAATCAAGTAGAAATCAAGCAAACTCCATGGAGCCAAAATTTGCCAAATTTGGGGTAGAACTGGAATAGGCCTGTCCTGGTCTCTAACCCCATTGAACTGGATGAACTGGAATGCTGTCTGTACCTCAGCCACCTTACACTGGTGCCTGAGCTCACTAATGTAGTTGTGGCTGAATCCCCACAGCTATACTCCAACATCTAGTAGATGTTGATGAGTGGAGCTTGTTAAAACAAAGGGGTGGGCAAACTGTTTGACTCAAGGTCTACACTGGGTTTCAAATTTGACCAGAGGGCTGGGCGAATTTTGGGGGTTGGGGTGGGGATTTAACAACACCCCAAATAAATTACATGTGACACTTAATATTCAGATTTTGTGGAAGCAGTGTTGTTGATCACCCTTTCTTGAGTTTGGTCTCAGTTAAGTTGTAGACGATGTCAGGAAAGATCTCAAGTATTCATCACTTTGATCTGTGGCATGCTGTTCATCTCGCTGAACGCCTGCTCACACATGTCGGTAGAGCCAAACAACGCCAGCATCTTTTGTGCCATCTCCCAGATGTTTAGTCTAGTGAAGCATAAAACGTATCCAGTTTCAGGGAGTTGAACTTCTCCTTTAAGACACACTGAAGATCTTTTAGTTCCAAATGCAACTCCCGTGGTGCTGTTAAAGAGCCAAGTCACAGGGGACATGACACCAGCTTAAGTGACTTCTCAATTTCTTTTTTTTCAAAATCTGAGGATCCTCTTTCCTCTGCAGAGAAAGGCTTGTTGCTTGAGTCCTGAATAGTAGTTCAGGGAAAAAATAAAAATAAAAGAAATGCCTTTGACTGTTGTAAATTGGCTGCTAACCTCTGAGCAGAAGCCTTCCTTTCTTGTGTTGACTGGTTGCTAGTGTAGTTGGCATGCTCGGTGGAAAAATGGAGATAGATATTGTATTCTTTGAAGGCAGAAATGTTTTCTTGGCAAATAAGACATATGGCCTTTGATCTGGCTAGTGACAAAAATATTTCAAAAATAAAAAATATTAAAAAGTCGGCACTGACCATCAACCTTTCTTTTCTTTGGTCCATTCATTGTTAACGTGGGGGTCAGTTCAATGGCAAACATGATGAATGGATATCTGTGTGTAGAGAGGGTAAGATCAGTAATGTCTGGAGTGAGCCATCTAGTGGAATCTGCCAGGTTTTGCAGGAAAATGGTGAAAGATTAAACAGCCTAACTGGCCATCTGTGACCCACAGGCCATAGTTTGCCCAATAGTGTTATCAAAGCAAAGGGGGGAACTAAATCTGGAATGAGATGTTCATTAGGGATGTGTTGGCTGGCTTCCACAAAATTTTGGCTATACCGTGTGCATTCGAAAAATGTAAGCAAACACTCAGTTAGGCCTTTTGTAAAATATTGTAATTTAAGATCTGGTGTATTATGAGTGTTAAGATGTTTAATATTGATGCAGTGATGCAGTAGTTACTGATGTTGCAATGTAAAAACAGTGTGAATAGGACATTTGAGTTCTGGTTTTGGATGGGGTTTGGAACTCTATTATATTGATCATTTAGCTGCTTTTGTCATGCAGACTGGGCAACTCTTGACACTATACATAGATAAGCTATAACATTGAAACCTGTTAACCAAGGTCTTGGGTTCCCCTTGTGCCACCGGGGGCGTGGCTCAGCAGGGGTTCTGGGGGTGTGCTGTGGTCCCTGGCACTGGGACATTAGCAGTAGATCCTTTGAAAGCTGTAGGTTGAGTGGTGGGGCCTCTGTGGATCGGACTTCCGGGGCATCCCATGGCTGCTTGATTGGATAGGGATCTGGGCAATTTGAAAGAAGTGTTGGACTATTGCCCTAGCAGGCATGGGTGAGCATTGGGTTTTCGTAATGTTGTCACCAGTTTGCAGGTGCTTAGTTGTTAATCAGTGTTGTTCAGTAAAGGCAGTAGTGGTAGTGTTGTTGGCTTGTACATTGTTTTTAACATTGTTTATTATCATCTAACGGCAATAATAATTTTTTTTAAAAAAACAATGGTGCTCACTCACAGACAGTTCTTGAAGTAAAACATGAAACTAAACAAATTTGGAAGTCACTTCCAGGAGACCAATTACCAACACCAACCTGGGAGATTTTGGCAACCTCAGATAAAGTGTAACTGTGTAGTCGCTCTGAAATGCGTCTCTGAGGCCTTGCATCCATTTAAACAAAGAGAGGTGCGTGTAGTTACAAATTAAAAAGGGCAGAAGGATGGGTAAACTCTGAAGTCAGAGTTTTTGGAGAGGAAGCTGTTGTTCAGCTAATGACCCTAATCTCGGGAACGTTCCCCCATTGCTTCCTGTTGCAGCAGAAACATCACAGCATGGCCGTGGCAGCATGACAGCAGCACTGCCGGGAGAGTATGCCTGGGTTCTGTTATCTCTTTTAATCGCTCAAACAAGAGTGCACACACACACACACACACACACACACACACACACACACATGCACACATACACACACAGCAGGGGTCAGAGGCGTTTGCCACCAGTCCTTGTTTGTTCACTGGAGTGAAACTGGCTTAATGAGTTTTTGAATCCAACATGTTTTAAAGTTGCGGCCAAGAGTAATTCTACATACAAAAACGCATAAACGAAGAAAACACACACAAATGTGTGAACAGATGCACACTCTCACATGGACACCTCACAAAGGCACTTGTACCAAGGACATGGTAGGAGCGATTGCAGTTCCAGCGAATTCAATTATTAATGTTAAACAAAATTATAAGCAAAACTTTCCAAATCCTCAGGACGGTCACATCCCAGTATGATATGCACTTTTGCAATGAACACATTTACAAACCTGTAATTGATGTCTCTACTCTGACTTCATAAGTTCTGATTCGTTACTTGACTTTGACTGCAAAGTTAATGACTCTTGACTTGACTCTGAATTTAGAACTTGTACTTTGAACTCAATGCTTAAGCTTAAAGAAGTCATGCTTCAACTAATCTTCAAAGCCTACATTTGTGATTCAACTTCAAGGCTTGCGATTGTGAATCGACTCTGATTCATCACTTGCTCCAAAGCGTATGATTCGCGAATTTTTGACCTGACTGACTTTAAAAGCATACCGTAGGGGTTGTGACTCAAAGCTAGACGTGACTCAAAAATTATCTAAAAATAAAATCTGTGATTTTTTAATTAGCTCTGGGTGGAAAAAACATGACTCAACTCCAACATCAAGGCTTATGTTTCATAAAAACAAATCATCCGATTTGTGACTCGACTTTGACGTTTGAGTTTTTGAGTCATCGCACAGTTGCCTCGCACCTCTTCAGGGTTGAGGGTTTGATTCCCGCTTTGAGTCTGTGTGCATGGACTTTGCATGTTCTCGCCGTGCTTGTTGGGTTTCTCCGGTTTCCTCACGGAAGACATGCAGAATCAGGTCCATTGGGGTTCCCAAATTGGCACCCTGTCCAGGGTGTACCCCACCTTGTGCGAGAGGTTTACTGAGTTAAATCCTTTATATAGTAGGACAAGCCGCATACAGTAGAAGATGAATGAATGAATGAACGAATGAATGAATGAATAAATGAATGCATTGGATTTTGGATTTAATGGTTATGTCCTTGCATCTGACTTCAAAGAAGATTATTTGTGACCTGACTCCTGAATGTTAAATCTAAAAAAAAAAATAACGTTAAAAGGTTTGTGACTTTACCAACTTTAAAGCACCTGATTTCTGAGTTAATTCTGATTCAGTGCATTATTTGTGACTTAAAAAAGCTTTAATGATTATAGTTTGTAACCCAATTCCAAGTCACAAATCATATGATTTGTGACTTGGCTGTGATGGTAACGCTTGTGATTCATCACTTGAATCTGACTTCAATGCTTATGATTCATGATTTGTCTCTGCTTTAAAAGCTTCCGATTCTTAACTTCCAAAACGTTTGTCCTGTGACACACGTTTAACATCAAAGCCTGTTATTTGTGACTTAACTCTGACATCAAAGCATAGGAGTAGTGACCTGACTCTGACTTCAAAGCTTCCGATCAGTGACTTGACTCCGAATGTAAATGTGTAATGACTCATAACTTGACGCTGACTTTAGAGCCTTTGATCTGTGACTTGGCTCTATTTTTAAAAAGCTGATGATTCATCACTTTGGTCTGAATACAAAGCTTATGATTCATCACTTTAGTCTGATTTTAAAGCTTATGATTTATGATTTTACTCTGCCTTTAAATCTCCTGCCTCATCACTAGACTTGCTTTAATGCTTATGCTTTGTGACAAGCGTCTGACTTCAAAACCTGTTAGTTGTAACTTAAATCTGACTTCAAAGCATAAGAGCTGTGACTTGATTCGTAATATTTAAATTGATGGTTTGTGACTTGAGTGGAACTTTAAAGCCAATGTTTCGGGAGTCAGCTCTGATCCTGAAGCGTACAGTGGCATCGACTGACATAAATGTGTTTAAACTCGACTGTGAATCGAGTCCAAGATGAGTTAAGTAACTCAGACCAGTCAGGCTAGATTACGCCTTAGGACTGGACAAACGATCCATTAGACACCTCACTGGTTTTAAAGACTTTTTATGTACAGTACACTGTGTTAGAATGGTGTTTCTGTAATGCATGGGATGGAGCACGGGATGTGTACTGTACTGTACTGTATGTGCGGTTGTGCGTCTGTGTATTTGTGCGTGACTAGCGAATCTCAAACGTGCTAGAAATCTTGCTTTCCTGACATTTCTATCTTTATAGCATGAATAAGCGCGACAAACACATGTGTGAATTTCCAAATCAACAAATCGCTCTGAACTGTTCTCAAAAAGCTGTCAACGCAGCCGCCGCTGTGTGTGTTCTCATATAATTTTGCGAGTGGGTGTGCTAGTGTGTGAATTTGGCAAGAAGCACAACAGAGTAAGGGAATGCTTGGAAAAGGAGGAGGGAAATAAATAATAAAGGATATTTAAAAAAAAAAAAAAAAAGGATTTGATTGGCTTCAGACAGAGCAAGAGCTCCCCTTTGTGGTCTGGATCATAACACCAGGCTGAGTCGAAAGGCACATACAATATGATGTCATGTTCTTGTGCGTGTGTGATAATGTGCATACATGTTACAAAGGACAGAGATGTCCTTTGTCTCTTATGCGTCTCTTAGTGAGCTTATACGTCCCTAAGGTAAAGAAATGAGACATGGTGCATTTTGATTGTTTATGAGAGACTCGGCTTTTAAGATCTGTCTCACATGGTCTGGTCACATAAGCAGTACAGTAAATGTTCACGTGTCATATTTTCATGCATCTTAAATGCTCCTTAATGGCAGCAAGGTTGCCAAAACCTTCATATGAGGCGTTAACCATTGCTGTGACATGACACATATTGTACATTCAAAACTAAACATGGGAACCTCAAAACAGGTGAAAAGACATGCTAGTTAATGTAATGTTGTTTGGGTATCTATGATATTTTAAAACAATAATGATTCCATCTTAATTTATATAATACAGTTATAATACAAATTAATAAATTTACATTTGTACATTATATTCTAGTTGGATATAATAATAATAATAATAATAATAATAATAATAATAATAATAATAATAATTGTAAACAATAATAATAATAATACTTGTAAATAATAATAATAATAATAAAGTAATCAAGATGCAGTCATCCAGCTTAAATTTAAGGGTTTTTACAAAAATATTGAATTAAATATGTATAAAATTTCTATTTCTTAGGACCTATTTCTTTTTTTGACATTTATTTTATTTGAGGTTCATTCTTTAGGATTTGGAATGCACTAAACAGTCCTGGTGCAATATTAACTTGTACTAAGATGATCAGTTGGAAGAACATAAAGGGCTCATGATCCAAAGCACATCCGATCATCTGCCGAACTTAGTGGAGGCAGTGTTACGGCAAGGTCATGTACGGCTGCCAATGGAACTTGGTCACTGAGGTTTCTTGATGTTGTGACTACTGAAAGAAGTAGGAGGACGCATTCAAGAGTGTATAGCGCTATCGTCTGAAGTCAAATCCTCAGGCAAAACTGATAAGACAGAACTTGCGATGCAGATGCATAATGACCCAAAACATACGGTGAAAAGACCCCAAGAGGCAAATAAATGGAATGTTCTTAAATGGGCGAGTGAGTCACCTGACTTCAACTCAATGGAGCATGCTTTTCACTCCCAAGGCAGAAAGACCAACAAACAAAGGTGACCGCAGTACGCCCTTGCTAAAACACCTCCATGACTGATTTACAGATTTTTAGGTGGTCATTGATCAAATTTTTTTTTTTAAATAGTCCTGATATTTATGACCGTTAACTTTTGAGGATATCAAAGGAATGGATGGGTTTATATCTTGATTACGTCATTTCAAATTAATATGAGTATTAACTGTCCAAATACTTATGGACCTATATATCTAGCCCTACAAATGCTACCCACTTGAGCGCCAATAAAAGATTTAAGACTGAACAATTCTCCAACTGAACCATTCTCAAAAACTCCACACAAAAGTTCACACCGGTGGTACGAATTGCCTTCTATTGATTTTGCCGTAGAGGCTTTTAGCCCAGCGGTACTCCAGTTTATTTGAGCGGCAGCAAATATCAAACTAGTAAATAGCCTAGCAACGAATACTGTAACATGTGAGGTGTTTACTTTCATATCAAACAACACGTCTATTATTGGTTATCCAAGAGAGAGAATGTTTTTTGTTTTTTTTTTTTTTGAAGGGGGGGGGGATGCTCAAACAATATGACGTCAGTTTCAAGTGAATGGTTTATATAAATGAAAAATTTCACCTACAATGAGATGGTGTTTTTGTTCTCTTATTTCTGCTTGCTTTGCATCTCTCAGCAGTCCCTGATGAATCAGAGAGAGAGAGAGAAAGAGAGAGAATTTTGTGTATGCTTCCATCGCATTTTGTTTAATCCCTTCATACAATAAATGCCACCAGTTTAGCATTCATCATAATGTCAGGCATGAATAATTAAATGATGAGCCTTTGTTTTGGTAAAAAAAAAAATAATAATAATAATGATAAAAATGATGGTTTTGTGTAAACTCAGTACATTTATGCAAGAAATTCTCATGTACTATAGTTTATTATTTACATTACAGCATTTGGGCCCTTGAGCAAGGCCCCTAACCCTCAACTGGTCAGATGTAGAATGAGATAAAAATGTAAGTTGCTCTGAATAAGGGTCTCGCATTTTTGTCTCATTCTACATCTGAGCAGTTGAGGGTTAAGGGCCTTGCTCAAGGGCCCAACAGCAGCAACTTGGTAGCAGTGGAGTATGAACCTGGGACCTTCTGATCAGTAGTCCGACCACTGAGCTACCCCAGCCCTACAGTTATTATATCACTGTACTGCTGAATTCTGCAATCTGAATGGTCAGAAAATGTATTAATATTTATAGTACAATAACAGCTAATCCCTCTGCTATATCAGATTTCTTTGAACATTTCACCTACTGTATGCAAATCTAGACCTCTTCAGCTCTTAGCTCATTTAGTCAAAAATGAGGTCCAATCTCTGCATTCTGATTGGCTAGGAAAATGCACTTGCTCAATGGAGGGCAGCCCATTTACAGCTCCAGACACTAAAACAGCATGTTTGGCAAAGGAGTGAAACAGAACGAAATTCAAGCAACCAGAATGAAGGATCTGAGCAACGAATTTTTCAGGTAGAAAAATTAAAGAAACGTTTTGGAGGTCTCTAAGTAATTAAATAATAATAATAATAATAATAATAATAATAATAATAATAATAATTCCAAATAATTACTTGTTTTGGCTGAATTCGACATGTAAATAAGTATAATTATTGATGGATAAAAATAATTTACATGTCATTCTTTAATAAACAAAGGGAAAAAATCCTAGTGTTACAAAAAAAAATTGTGGTATAAAAAAATGTAATCTCATTTTTTTTAAAGCAATCCTTTATTGATTATTTTTCCATAACAGCATGCGGCATCATGTTTTATTCCTCACATAACGCATAATTGTATTACATCGGAGTTTATTAGTGTAAATGAGTACAACATGGAATTGCAAAGCAAATACAGTACAGCTAATGGTCTCCGTGTGTGGGTGTGTGCTGTAATATTAAATACTAATTAAAGAGAGAGCATGTTTCTCTAATATAATCTCGAAGGTTTTATTTTAGGATATAATATGTAGCTACAGATTTTTATTTATTTTTAGGATTTTACGATTTGTATGTTAGGTTTCATTACTGCTTCGGGGACATTATTTCTACACTTTATATGCAAAATTTTGTCCTTTATTTATTTCATTATTTATTTATTTTTATGCAACTCTACGAGCATGGGAAGTTCAATTTTGGGAGATTTTAGCTGAGTGTTATAAACAGAACTGTTTGCATCCAGTTTTAACAAGCTGGACCCAAGTTTAATTCCGGACTTTCCAGGATTTCCCCTTTCCCGTTTAAAGTTTTTTTGTTTTGTTTTTTTTTGTTTAAATTAGAACTTTGCAAATCAGAGCAACCATTCCTATAATGTATTGTTGTCTAGTTTTAATTAACTTTTTTTTTTTTAATTCTTCCTTCAGGACTTGGAGATGTCAACATTCTAGAAGTTTGTAATCCAAATTATAGTTGATGTCAACATGATGAACCACATGATTTTTTCCCCTGTATATTTATACCTCTGGTCCAGAGGAAAATGACCTTTTTTTTTTTTTTTAATAATAAAAGTTTTGAGCTAATTCTAATTTCTTCATATTTTGCTTCCAAAGAGCCAGACTTTCTTGCATTTTTAATGTACTCTTGAGAGGTTATATTAATATACTGGTGATGGGTGTTTGGAAAAGAGCCAAAATTACAGTAGGTTGCAGATTATTATAATTAATTATAATTTTTTTGTATATATTAGCAGCCTGTCAAAGTAAAACATTCGTAAACTTTTTTTTTTTATTAAATATATTATTTCATTTAATATGACAAAATGAGGGGGTCTCAAGACTTTTGCACAATCCTGTATGTGTTATGATTGTGCTGGGCGCCAATAAAGGAAAATTGTATCTACTGTAGTGTATTTATTTTTATTTTTTTTGCAATTTAATTAAGCCTAATTTTACTATTATATACATTTATGCAAAGGACATGCTATGCATGCTGTGTTATTCCTGAATACAAAACTTTAATTTATTAAAATGTTATAAATAAATAAATAAATAAATCTTCAGTTTGCTTCACACTCGCCTTATCAGTCTGCAGATATAATACAGTACAATATATTGAGTCAATTTATGTTTATGTCCTTTTTTCCTCTCTTTCTATAAGGACACTTTGTTTTATTAATGTTCTTCCATACTTGACGTCCTTTTCTACAACTATATGAAACATGGAATGTCCAGACTTATGCACAGGGAATCATTTCTGTACCATATATTGTACTGTATCTACAATATGTTTAAACAGAACAGGATTAAGCATGTTTCGGACATGACCTTAAGTCTTCTATCCAAACCCTCGTATTTAATCCTAACAGTTGTTCGTAGCCATCTTTCTGTGAACCTCTGTACATGCATCAAAAAACCCAAGCAACTTGTTTATTCGCTTTAGCACTTACTCCTTATGAAAGCTAATCCACAACCCTATCGAGGCACAACCTGCCCATGCACGGGTCATGTCCGTTTAGAGCGTGTCCTCCATTTTGTGGCTGCATGTGCACTGTGTGTGGCTCCAGATGGCCGCTCTCTCTCTCTCTCTCTCTCTCTCTCTCTCTCTCTCTCTCTTTTATCACAGGAGGGCTGTAAGTAGAGGCTCTGGGCTCTAATTTCTACAATCTGAAAGAGGGATGAGGAGGGGAAGAGAGTCATTACGACACAAAAAAAAGAGGAAAAAAAAGTGTGTGGAAGGCAACTCACATCCGCCATGAGGAAAGGAAATGAGAGGGTCAGAGAGAGAGAGATTGAAGAAAGCAAAAGGCACCCAGCAGATGTTTCTCATCATCACCGAAATGTCACAAATGGATGTGTGTGTGTGTGTGTATGTGTGTGCGAATGTCTGTGGGGCGTACTGAATATTCACAATCTGTGTACAGTTGCAGGTGCATCACTACTCTTTCATTTCGCCCCCTCCAGTGTTTAATGAATATGCATGAAGAGACGATGCGCCCGCTGTCCGCGTGTTTTAAGTCGGGGTTTGCGCTTTTTGCACATGCTGTCTGTGTGTATAAACATCACAGCTTTTCTTGCTGATGATTTCTCCCCCCCCCCTCTGTATGATCTTAGATTCGTATTAAGTATCTTGAAATTTTCATCTCGCACTGTAGCGACATCGAGCTTTTAGTATGCGGTGCAGGTTACATGACTTAATTGGATTTCCTGTAAGTTAGAATAACATTGAGATCACATTAAGTGACTGAATAACATTTCAAACAAAGCTTAGTTCCGGTCCACTGATTTGATTAGTCAAGCCACGTTCAAAGAATACTTATGTGTATGCAATATTATACATGTCAAGTGTAATATAAATGGTTCATTCCCGCCTCGGGGTCAGTGTGCATGGAGTTTGCATGTCCTTCCCGTGCTCAGTGGGTTTCCACCAGGTTCTCTGTTTTACTCCCACAGTCCGAAGACTGCCCAAATTGCCCGTAGTGTGTGAATGTTAAAAAATAGAATGGTCACCATTGGCCTCCACAGTCCCAGAGGTTCATGGATGGATGGATGGATGGATGGATGGATGGATGGATGGATGCATGAATAAATGAATGGATGGATGGATAAATGGATGTATAAATGGATAGATAGATAGATAGATAGATAGATAGATAGATAGATAGATAGATAGATAGATAGATAGATAGATAGATAGATAGATAGATAGATAGATAGATAGATAGATGGGTGGGTGGGTGGGTGGGTGGGTGGGTGGGTGGATGGATGGATGGATGGAAAAATGGATAGATAGGTGGATGGATAGCTGGATGGATGGATGGATGGATGGATGGATGGATGGATGGATGGATGTTAGCTTAGTGCAGTGTTTTTGTTTTATGACGCATTATATTGGTTTAATAGACATTAGGCTTTTATATATTCCTGTTCTAGGTGACGCGGTGGCTTAGTGGTTAGCCTTGTCGCCTTCTGCCTCCAGGGTTCGGGTTTAATTTCTACCTCAGGTTCTGTGTGCATGGAGTTTGCATGATCTCCCCTGTGTTTGATGGGTTTCCCCCAGGTTTCCTCCCACAGTCCAAAGACATGCCGATTTGGTGTTCCCAAATTGCCCATACTGTGTGAATGTGTGTGTGTGTGTGTGTGTGTGTGTGTATAAATGGATTGGCACCCAGTCCATGGTGTACCCCACCTCGTGCCCTACGTCTCCTTAGATATGATGATGTGTACATGATAAAACGGTATAAACGACGAGTGAGGGTGAGATTAGTAGCCTTGTGTTTTTTCTGCACTCTCATCTGTGCTACTTTTGCATTCAGGTATTACAAAGATAATATTTTCCACTTCACTTTAATATTTATTGAAATCCCTCATAATGCATTCACTCCACTTTGTTACTCCATTACAAATAGTCTGTTTGCTAGTGATTGAAACGATCGGTAAGTATGTAAAGATAAATGCCGCTGTAATCGGATTTAACAAGCTCTTCCTCGGTGCTTGTTCAGTCGATGAGATTTTTTTTTTTTTTTTGCGTCTGACATTTCAACAGTGTAAAGCCAGATAAAAACTAAAGCTGCTTTCAAATATTAGAAGTAGATTATGACTTTTTATGTACGAGTGTGTGTGTGGTGTGTGTGAGTGTACAGGCATGTAAGATGTAAGTACGAGTCTTTGTTTATTAGCTAGCTCCTTTCAGGAAAGCGCGCGTTTAAATTTCACTCCACGGCCCGCAGGCTCAAGATGTTCTATCAGCTGTTCTTTAGCAGCCTAATTTGTTCTCTTGTCCTATGCGGCCCCTTTTGCTCGACAGCGGAATACATCAACCCCCCGAACCTGGCTTCTGTGCGAAATTCCTCTTAAATGTTTTTTTTTATTTCCCCCCTACATTCGTTAACATGTATAATGTAGCTCTTTAAGCTAGCCCAGCAGTCAAGCAGTATGAAACATGCATTAAGGTTCAGGGGTGATGGAGGTATCATAGAGTGCTGTAGCTGACATCTCTCATGTGTGGTAATTACTGCTGAGTCTGTATGATATGGGAGCCTGAAGGTGTGAGAGAAATGGTTTTGTTTGATTCTTGCCTTGTTTCATGGGGCTGCTCAGTGAGTTTAAGTGTAAATGTTGCATTAATATTTATGCGATATAATGGGTTATGCTTATTCAAGGAATTCACAGAGTTTTTTTCATAAAGTGGTGAAGGGGTGGCAAAAATCTTTGGCTACAAGGAAGTGTTCATCGTTTATACCACTTTGTCCTGTATACAGGGTCTCGGGGGCCTGGAGTCTATCCCAGGAGACTTAGGGTACGAGGCGGGGTCACTCACAAGGAACGAATATCTGGGACGCCAATTAGCCTAATATGCATGTCTTCGGATTGTGGGAGGAAACCGGAGTACCCGGAGGAAACCCACCAACCGGGAATCGAACACGGAACATAGAGGTGCAAGGCGAGTGTGCTAACCAGTACGCCACTGTTCCCCTTATTTTACTTTCAACTCACTCACTCATCTTCTACACCTGTTTATCCTGTATTCAGGGTCATGGGGGGCCTGGAGCCATTCCCAGGAGGCTTAGGGCACAAGGCGGGGTGTACATCCTGGTCAGGGTGCCAGTCTACTTTCTAATCTAAAATTTTTAATTGTATATCCATTAATGAAATGGAATTTATCCTGTATGAACAGAGAATAAAAAATCATACCATGAGGTCCAATGGAGGATCGTCTGTCTCCCTGTCTCCATCTCTCTCTCGATCACCCCCTGCTTCGGTCCCTCACTCTGTTTCAGCCTGCACCCTCATCTTCATCTCTAACAATCTCAATCAATTTCTACTTCTTTCTCTCATTTCCTCATTTCTTTCCTCTGTGTCCTCATCTGTATCCCTTGGCCTCTTCTGCCTACTTACCACCTACTCCTTCCATGTCTTTGTCCTGCCAACGATATTTTAAGCATCCCTGGTCCTGGAGGACCTCCTACCCTGCACATTTTAGTCTTTTTCCCTGCTCTATTACAACCATTTCGATTCAGAAAGGACTGTTCATTAGCTCATTAGTGAAATCAGATGATGTGCTGGGAACTGGGAGAACACTATGACCTACAGCAAATTGCCACCACATGGTGGTTCAGTAGCTTAGTGGTTAACACCATTGTCGTCCAAGATCGAGAGTTCGATTCCTGCCTGTGTGAGTGGAGTTCGCATGTTTTTTTTCGCATGCTTGCTGGGTTTCCTCCAGGTTTCCTACCACAGTCCAGAAACATGAAGATTAGGTTAATTGGCGTCCCCCAAATTGCCATGTGCGTGCACTGTAATGGAATGGCACCCAGTCCAAGGTGTACCCCACCTTGATGCCCTAAGTCTCCTTGAGATAGGCTCCAGGCTTTTCATAACTCTGTATACAGGATAAGTGGTGTAGAAGGATCTACAAGATAGTAAAGGGTCTCATGGTCTGTAGCTAAGCGCTGTTCCGTAAAGACTGTGAAAGGCAGGTTAGTGGCAAGATGCTGCGGCGGGTCTTGAGCAACACATCAGTAGCCAAAGAGTGCAGGTCACCCACATTCTCAAAGCAATCTTGTTTGTTTCAATTTTAAGTAGCCTCTGCATAATGATAGGGTTTTGTTTTTTTATGTTAGGAAATGGTAAATTAGGGTGTTGGTTGGTTTGGGCAAACCATATGGGGGGGGGGGGTTGGGTTGCAGCTGCCCTCCTTGCCCATGTGTACAGTATATCCACAAGTGTTGTGTCACAGCCCATGTCCATTTCTCGACCTGGTTTTTCTTGAAAACATTATTGCAAATGCTTTCTCAACCACCACCTTTAAACCCAAGGACTTGCCTTTAGGTTGAAAAAAAAAACAAACAGAAAATTGTTTTTGTTGTTGTTTGTTTTGCTTTGATTTGTTTTTCTTTTCTTAAGAAAAAAAATCATTGCTGTCAAATTAACACCATGTAATGAACCGTATTATTTAGCAGCTAATAGAACTTAATATACCACATCCTGTTATTTTCATTCTTTTTGTTATTATTATTTTTATAGAGCCACAAGATACTAATTCAAGGTCATGTAATTGTATTGTGTACACTGGATGCGGACTATTTAATAAAGCATTTAATTAGCTGTTTTGAGTCGTCAAATGAATATGGTAATGGCAATGTTTTGGTTTGTTTAGTTCACTCGACTGTAAAGAAAACTTGCTGACAGTCTTATATGATAAGCTGAGGAATGATACTAATCAACAAGTCAGCCAATTAATCAATCAATCAATCAATCAGTTCTTATCCAAAGGCATGAGTCTTTAAGATGTTTTTGACATGATGCACATATGATTCCATAATAAACAGAATTATGTTCTTTTCCAGATCCAGGACGGCTCACGGCATCCCTGACTCCACCTCTATCTATGTTTTCACTCCTTCTTGCACACACTCTTTTCTTTATATATATGCTACACAGTAGATTAGACAAGGGAAACGACAAATAAAGAAAAGATTAGGACTTTAACCATCCAGGACTAGCGAATTCGAATGCTTTATTCTTTTCCTTCTCGCTCAAACAAGCCCCACCCCCTTTTGGTCTCCCCTTCTTCTTTCTCTTCCTCTCTCTCTCTCTCTCTCTCTCTCTGGAGGTTGTTTTATGCTAACTCTTGTGTCTTCTTACTAACCAAACAGCTTCAAGTTCTTGCAGTTTGTTTTTTATCTTTTTTTTTGTGTTGGTGTTTTCCTTACCTTTTGTGTCCATTTGAAATGACTAACATTGTCTCATTCACGGAATGTCGGACCATCTGTTGTTTTCTCTACTTAACTTGCCTACTTACATACTAACCTCTTTATAAAATTGTCATTCTTTTAATTGACAAACCAATCAATGAAGACATTATATATTTTAATATATAATATTTGAATGATAGTTTGTATCATTCCCTTTTTTTGAAAAAAAGAGAAAAGAAAAATAATCAAATATATATATTTAATAAATAAATAAATAAATACATAAATAAATAAATATATTTTTAACATTCGATGGCCTACAACCAACTATTTTTATAATTATTTTTCAGCCGAGACACGTCTCCACTAAAGAGACAAAAAACAAAATGACCTTTATTGAATTCACGGTTTGTCACTACTTTATATTTTTTTTTTCTTCCCCCTCCCCTATTTTCTCCTAAAGCACTCAGGCATTGGACACGCTATGGTAAACAAACTGCATTATATGGTAGATATCATTCTAATTGTCTTCTACTTTGGTTTGCTCTGGATTTCCGTTTCCTCTTTCTATTCTGTTTGCTTTTACTGACTCCACAAACTCCCATCGGTATCAAGGTAGCCGAAAAAATTAAATATCCACATTTTATTTCTTTTTTTTTCACCTTAATTATAATAGCTGTGTTCTGCTTTTCACCCATTTCTTTTGTGTTTTTCTGCATGTCATCTGCTAAACGTCCAAGGTCTAAAAACGTACTTAAATATAAATTTCTACAAAATTAATAGTATTCTAATTCTGTCTCCTTTTTATTCTTTCAACAAAATAATGATTACAGGTACACTGCATAAGAAAAAACAGCTCATGTATGATGACTCTAGTGGCTGGCAGTAAGACCACCAACCAACCAAACAACCATTCAATCAAGTCAACCAACCAACCAACCAAAAAAATCAGTCAATCAAGCAATTAATCAACCAACCGACCAACCAACCAATCAATCAATCAATCAATTAATCAATCAATCAATCAATCAACCAACCAACGAACAAATCAGTCAACCAACCAACCAATCAGTAAACCTATCAATTAATCAATCAACCAACCAACCAACCAATCAATCAATCAATCAATAAATAAATCAATAAATCAGTTTTTATACAAGAGCAAGAGTCTTTATCATGTGCAATATTAACATGTGCAAAAGTGTGTACAATCATAGGATCTACAATTGTGTAGAAGTTTTATTTTTGTAATTAAATTTGAAGTTGGCTTTGATAGACTTTATGTTGATCTTGTGACACTTTTGGATAACCTACAATTCCACATGATTACCGGCTCTCTTCCTGATGATCCTGTACCTTAAGCTAATGGCATATAATAGTGGATGATACCAACTTACTTTTGCCTCGTTACTGTACTTAAGAATATTTTTATATATTTTTATGTAAGTTACTCAAGTAGATTCATCCATATATAATTTTTTACTTTTACTCTACTGCATCGTATAGGAAATATTAAAGCACATGCACATCAGAAGCTTGAAAACGAGAAGCTAAAATAGATTTGCAGCAAGATGCTGATGCTGAGTCGTTAGACCTTTGCCATCCATGGCCTTTAAAATAGGTTATGAAATATGTCCTGGCAAATGATAACATATAGTATATGGTCGAATTTAAAAAGGTCAGATAAATGAAGAATAACACAGAATTGAAATAGTGTGTTTTATTAGTTCTGATTGCTTTTCTTAAAACAGATTTCTTATTACATATATTAGGCAGAAAGTTTCAAGATTAGCTCTGTTAATAAGAAAATACTTTTTTTATTACTTATTACTTACTTTATTATTATCTCGTGAGAAGTCTTCCTGGTTTCTTATGGTGTTCCATTGATATTTTTCTGCTCTTGAAGCACACATGACACTCAAAATACCTCAAATGTTTCGTTACAGCATTGCCGTAAACTTAGACAAATCATGCCTAACGTCTCTGTGGTAAATTTTCCCAGTTTCATGCAGAATTTCACCTGTGATCTTTGTTCTAACTTGTTATCCATGATAAAGTAGCAGACATGGTAACGCACCTACATAGTAAGAATCAATGCACCAGTTGCACAGCTCACAATGTGCTGTACACACCATGATGTCTTTTGGCACGCTGACTTATGAAGTTCTCTGTAACTGTGCGTGCAGTCTTGTGCTGTTATCTGTTGGTGTGTTACAAAACTAGTCTTGAAACGTTTTGATAAAACCTTATGTTTAGTTATAAATTTAAGAGTTATTTCAAACTTTATTACCAAAATGCAAATTGAAAACTTTATTTATAGTAAATGAGCTCTCGTAGTCCAGCTGAAACCCACACTGTGTGTTTCTAAATTGTCAGTTTACTAGGAGATTCCGTTCTTTACCATAAATATTTCCAAATATAGGCATGTAATATTCTGTATCCGTAAATGTAGGTTTCTTACTGCCTGACATCAGATTCATGCCATGACCTTGCCTAATCCAGTATCACTAACCCTAACACAAAATACTCTACCTGGCCTTATTATCTCGGCATGCACCAGAAATTCCACAAACGGTCTTTTGACAGTCAGCTACATAACCTCTAGTTATGAATGTATATGTAAATGTATATACATGCAGTATTCAATGCACATGTATATACATTTAGTGTATACGGTATAGCAACAGTACGTACATGATAAGAAATGCTAAATAACGACGAATAACGACTTCATCTGAATTTTGCTTAAAAAAAGGAAAAATCTGAAAAAAAGAAGTTAAAGGGAAAGTACTTTTCTTTTACAGTTGACTGTATTCATTTGTACACAGCATGAGGTTTAAGCAATAGGACTTTTTGTGAGGATAAAAACACATGTTCTGTTCTGTTCAGGGCCTTTATTAGAAATGCATTCAGAAGCTATTATTGTGTTTTAAGAGATATTTTAGCAGTGGCTCGAATAGTATACTTGGTGTTCACTGCGATAACAAAAGTCTTTCCCTATTTCTTCTATTTTTCTTTAAATTAGACTTCAGAATTCTTTTTTACTGTTTTTATCTCACATGCATTATTTGAGTTTTTCCCATTGTTGTGTTTTGTGTAGCATGGATTCTCAGATTTTCATACTACCTTTACCCATCTCTATCCCGGGAGGGTGTCTTTGTTGCCCAAGCCGAGGATGTTTCGGCTTGCACGAGTGTTTGGATTCGAGTCCTTTGGGTTCATTTGGGTTCATTTCTGTCACCTTGCCTTATGATTAACCCATATAACCAACTAAACATCTGTGAAGCTTTCTGTTCTTTCCTGGTGCAATGGTGTGTTTTGTAGTTTTATTTTTGACACCCTTCTCCCATTGCTACTGAGTGGTTTTAGTTTCTGTTGTTGTGAGGCACTTTTTGGTTTATTTTTGTTTAAAAAAAAAACCCTTGTAACTGCATGGCTTTTTCCTCACCATATAAGCATTTTTTACATTTGATTTTGGATCGATTGCTTTCTTTTGTTAATAACCTCAACAAACCCCCCAACCTTGAGATTTCTGACCAACCCGATCTGATTCTCAAATCAAATCGTACAGGATTTCTCCAATTGACTACTCCAGTTGTGTTTCTTCTAATTTTTTACTAAATTTACTAAAACCTAAATCTGTTACTAATACAACTGTTTGAACCAGACCTTTGTTATAACTGTACTAACAACCATTTTTGTGTCTGACTTTCCCTTACTTACTAAAGTACTAACCGAATTCCCTCATCCCTTAACCCAATATCTCAACACTTGTACATACTGTATTTCCCCCATTTAAAGTCCCTCTTGGCGTTTATCTTGTTCGCCTCCTTCTCTATTCAAAGCCCCTAGTTTTATTTACATGGCTAGTTCAGTCTGCTCGATTTATTTATTTATTTATTTTACTTTGGAATGATGTTGGAATCATGCTTGACTCAGCTGTGGAGGACCATCTGTCTTTCCAAAGTCGAGAGAGAAATTGCGGGTTGTCATCGAGCTGCCAGCCACCTGTGCAAAGATCCATGGTTAAAATGGCCGTGCCACCAACGTATGCCAATTTATACCAATGTGCGCCAAGATACTCCAGTGTACACTGGTATGTGTAGATGCGTAGATGTACACTGCTATATACTGTATTGATGAACACTAATATACATTGTGAATGCCAGAATTGACCAATGTACAGTACACTGATGTATGCTATAAGACACTGGTATTAGAGTATGTACACGAGTGTAGGCCAATGTTCACACAACAGTAAATGCCAGTACATCAGTATATACCTATGTTTACATTGATATACACAGTCACACACCACTGTATATTGATATATAACAATGTTTATTGACATACAGCAGTGTTCACCATTGTAACGCTAATCGCTGATGTACACCAATGTACTATAATAATGTATACATACACCAATGCACAAATTTAATTTTGCATTGCTTTGAAAGTGTAAATCCGTTTCCTAATTAAGTGTAAACAGGTTTTCAGGTTTTTTGTCCAGCATAGTGGTGGTCGAGGTAAGTAGAATCAATGCAGTATGAATTTAGTGGACTTAATTCAGTTTGTGCGACATTGGTGAAAGTGATTTCTTTCCAATTATTATAGGATTCACATCTTAGCCAACAAATGTTTCATTTATGTGAGCACAGTACCCATAAGAAATCTTTCTATGGTAAATTATATGACATACAATAATACAGTATGCCAAGCATAACTGTGCTACCACTGGCGTTACCATGGTTGGCACTATAGGACCTAATACAGTACCATGGTAGGTATTGTGCCACATCAGTGGGAACCATGTTCATACTATGGCGTCTATTACATGGTACGGGAGTGAGTACATATTATGGCACGCACCAAATGGTACCAGAGTGGGTATTATTTGTGTTAGTTCCTTCCTACTGGTATGGTATAGTATAAGTACCATTTCAGATACCGGCTGAAGTTTGGTAGCCAGTCTGGTACCTAATAAGTACTGTGGTATTTTCCCAAGTTTTTGGAAGTTACCATGACATATTAAATGGTACTGCATAGGTTAGTATATAAAAAATTAATCATAATGTTACATAAACATTTCTATATATTTTTGACAGCATCCTTGTACATGTTCCATAGTACCACTATGTTTATTGTAGAACTATGTACCATACTATAGTACATGTACCATTGTACCAGAGTATTTACCAAGTTAGGACTATACACCATTGTGTGGAACATGTGCTATATCAGCAAATACTGATAGTGCCTATACCATAATAAAATGTCTTACGGCTAGCTTTGTATAATACAAGGATTTTATTGTAAAGACACAGTGCTCGAATTTGAATGTTCTCATTCTCTCTCACTCACTCCAAGCTGTAAATAACATCCAAGGAGCTGTCGGGTTGATGCTGGAACTATTTCTAGGATTAATTAGCATGCATGGATGACAGTCTTTTGTGTGTGCGTGTGCACGTGTATATAAACTGTCATTGAAACCTGAATGAACAAGATGTTAGGTAACTTTTGAAGGATATCTTTGGTTTGGCCGCTCAAAGCAAATACTTCTTTTGGATATGCGTGGGTGGTCAGAGTTTCTCTAGCATACAAATGAAAAAGGCACCTGAGGCAAGTTATGCTGTGTCTGACTTCGTCGAGCTTTACAGCTCTTAAACCTGGCTGGAGAGAGATAAGGATAGTATGGACATGGTTTGGGAATATTTAAAGTTTTTACAGGGAGACTGGGCTGGTTAAAGTTTTCTAAAGGTGCTTTCACATATTCAGTGTTTTTGTCCGTTTAAATCAAACCCTGGTGTGTTTTCCTCTTTGGTTGAGTTCTTTAGAAGGCTAAGAACACAGTAGGGTAATTACATTTGCACTGCGGACCAGGAAGAAAAGAATTAATTACAGACCAAGACCAAGCAAGCAAACTTTCCAGTTAACTCTACTGAACCCAACTGCTGGACGTGAACCAAATGCTGCATGTATTTTGGTTGATGGAATGTTTCTTGTAGATTCAAGATAGGTGCAAAATGAGCCAAAGATACCACGTGTATATACTTTATATATTTGGCCTAATAAACATAAAGAGCACTGTTGCCTTACACCCCTACTGTCAGGGTTCGAGTCTAACCTTGGGTTTGTGAGCATGCTTGGTGGATTTCTTCCCACAGTCCAATGGATTGGCACCCTGTCCAGGTTATAACCGCCTCATGTCATAAGTCTCCTGGGATAGGCTCCAGCCAATTCCCCCCCCACGCGACCCCGTATGCAGGATAAGCGGTATAGACAATGAACGAATTAATGTATAGACCCCTTAAACAATGTTTTCTTCTACATTTTAGAATAGCGGGAGACCTGGAGCCTATCCTAGGAGACTCACGGCACGAGAAGGGGTACATCTTGGGCATGTGCCAATCCATCGCAGGGCACACACAAACTCATTCAGATACTACGGGCAATTTGGGAACACAAATTAGCCTAAGCTGCATGTTTTTGGACTGTGGTAGGAAACCGGAGTACACCAAGGAGAAACCAACCAAGCAGGGGGAGAACATGCAAACTCCATGCACACAGAGACGGGATATGAACCTGGCCGGGAATCACACCCGGACCCTTGAGGTGCAAGGCGACAGTGCTAACCACTATGGGGTCTCATTTATAAAACAAAAAATTGAGCAATAAATATCATTTTAAAAAAATTCCCACGCAAGGCCCAAACCCAAGCCATTGGATGCAGTGCCAGTTCCAAGCCCAGGTGAAATGGAAGGGTTGCATCAGGAATGGCATCCGGCTTAAAACCTGTGCCAAGTTGTTGTGCGGATCAGATGGCGATCCCTCGATGGAAGCAGCCGAAAGACCAACAACGACCTGTTTTAAGACGCTGATGAATCTAAAGTTAATCTCCTAATGTGAATGTTGTTTAAGGGATCCAGTAGATCTTCTATTAAAATGTTTTCCATGAGAGAATTACGTTTGTACTTTAACGTACTGTACAGAGTTGGCACAGTGCTTTTTTTAACAGTGCTAATCTTCTCCTTTTACTCAACATGATCAAAAGCAAACCGTTATACAGTAAGCGATTTGTCAAATGATTTCGTGTGTGGGTAGCATTCCTGGGATTCAATAAAAGAGATAGATTTATTTTTTTTATTCACTAGGCCGTAGCCATATGCTTTCTTTTTCGTCTACCATCACTTAACTGGAATCAGTTATCGCCAGGCTGGTCCGCTAAAATGAAACGTTTTGCCGTCTGGCTCATTTTGGACGCTCTTGACAATGTTATGATTACTGTGAAAGCAGTTAGTCAGTCACAGGCTATTCGAGAGCAGAAGAATGGCCTGTCAGCGCACTTTTAATATATATAAAATAGGTTCTGCAAACTTGCTGAGACCAATGCATCAATATAAAATAATTACCCCAGAACTGACAGGAGATCAATTTTCCCATATATATCAGAACGGAATTGTGACAGCAAGATGGAGAATTTTAGTCCAGCGTTATTTATTTTTTTCTTTTTTTGTCTGTGCCAAGTGCTTCTGCAGTGTCTTCCAGCAGATCTATGGGTGACTAGGGAGGAATTATATGACTAGTTTCCTGCAGCTGTAGTTCTATGCTGTTAGGATTCAAAATAACTAGAGGAAATGGAAAGAGCGGGTGAGGAGAGGAATGGAATAGAGTGGGAGAAAAAAAGTAAGGCAAGAAGAAGTAAAAAAAAATTGAAGGTAGGAGTTAGGGAAGAGGAAGAGAGTCATGGAGAAAATAAGTAAAGGAGTGATGAAGTGGGGAAAAAAACTTTAGTTTTGGGAAACTTAAGCATCATGAAGATTTGGAGTCATAAAGGTCATGTGGTCTGATAAATCCAGATTGACCCTATTGCAGAGTGATGGGCGTGTCAGGGTAAGAAGGGAAGCGCATGAAGTGATGTACAAAGTGTCCACTGTACAAGCCTCTGGAGGTGGTGTTATAATCTGGGGTTGCTTCAGTTGGTCAGGTCTAGACTCAGCAACGTTAGGAGGCAATAAAATTAAGTCAGCTGACGACCTGAATGTACTGAATGACCAGATTATCACATCTGTGGAGTTTCTTCTTTGATTGAACAGGCATATTTCAGGACATATATA
>QMIH01000128.1:430082-443777 GCA_003987875.1 Clarias batrachus
AATGCCACACAGAGTTCTAGCAGCAGACACATCTCTAGAACAACTGTTAAGAGGAGACTGTGTGAATCAGGCCTTCATGGTAGAATATCTGCTAGGAAACCACTGCTAAGGGCAGGCAACAAGCAGAAGAGACGCGTTTGGGCTAAAGGACACAATAAAGAACACAATAAAGAACACAATAAAGAAAACTCGCTGAATGAGAAGGGGTGTGCAGTCTTTTGGTCTGTACTTTGTATACTGTATATATATATGGCACCTTAGCATACGGATGACCCACCTTGCGAATTTTGACATTAAGAACTGCAATTTTGCAAGAAATTTGCCATGGGAAACAATTTTGATATATGAGCAACTGAGCCGGTCACGCTTACTTGCGTGAGTTTAATTTTTAATTTTTATTTTTTTGTGGGTTTTTTACATTTTGTGCAAGCTTTAGTGAGAACATACCCATTCCTGGGTTCCAAGAATGCTATGAACCACATCAGCAAGAATACAACTATTTATTGTCATTAAGTCCTAAATCCTCATTACAAGATTTATTCATCATTCGATTCATTGCAAGGATATGACACTTCATTGAATGAGGATATGACTTATTTTTCATGCATTGTAAAGTATGTAACCTTAAAATAAAGTATCACCATGTAGTTTTGTTTTTGTTAAAGAGACATACAGTAAAACGCCATTTTTAACAGGATCGTAAGTGTGCATTAAAGCTAGTGTAAGGACTTGATGTCGCTTTTCTACACTGTGTTTGAGATACACTGTGTGTAGGGTTAAGTCAAACATGCAATTCTCTCGCTGTTCAACCAAGAGTAAAAGTTTTCCGCATGCCACAAAATCTCCTGATGCTTTTCAGCCAGATTTAAGATCATGATGTAAGAAGCTGAAATCTAAGCTGCGGCTCGAATCGCTGCTAGTCTCTGCTGGGGTATCCATGACTCTTTTTGTAAATAGAGTATTAAATGCTAAGTCTAGGACAATTTTTTTTCAACTATCCTGCCACCTCAAATGTTCCAGCTCTGCTTAGAACATCAGGAAGTACTATACTGTATATTATTTTGCGTCCAAGTTTTACCCGAAAATGCTTGGAAGGGTTAGGGTTAGGGTTAGGTTTAACAGTTAGGGTTTAACATTTGTTGTTAGTCTTTCGGCTGTTCCCTTTGAGGGGTCGCCACAGTGGGCCAACTGATCTGGAACAGGTTTTGCCCCGGACGCCCTTCCTGACGCAACCCTCCCAATTTATCCGGCCTTGGAACCCAGTGTCTGGGATTTAGGCATTGGCTGGGAATCGAACTCTGGTCTTCCGCAAGGTTGGTGAAAAACCTACCACTGGGCCATTAATGCCCTTTTGCAGTTTAACATGAATGATTGTAATTAGTACAAAAGATGGCCTCAAATTACTGAAAAACATGCAAATCGAAGAGGACAAAAAATGTGAATTTGGCAAACCCAGTATACAAAGGGATTCATTGGAGGTTCATTGGAGAAGGGTTCTTGCTTCTCATGAGGTTCTACCTGTTAATGACAGGTTATAAAAATAAAACTGTCCATGGAGGGTTTATTCATACAGTTCACAATATTTTTTATGTATCATGGATCTATCAACAAGTACCAGCAATTCATAATCAAGTATAAATAGACAATTTTGTGCCCTCTAACTTTCACCAGTGGTGAGTGAATTTAGTCAATGAGGTCGTCATTACGATCGATTTCTAAATGTGGCATAAAGGTTTGTATCATAACCATAAACATGTAGCCATATTATAAGAATTGGTTTTAAACCTAGTTGATGGTATCAGCTGCAGGTTGGACAAATCTGATTTTCGATTTTTTATGATTTTTCAAATTATGATTCCATAATTCCAAGAAAAAAATGAATGCGGAATTGGTTGTTTGTGTATGGAAGCAAGCACTAACCTTCCTGTTCCCCCTTTTTCAGCTGGATCTCTCGCACAGGTGGCTGGCAGCTGGCTGACGCGCCCCTTGTTAATGATTCACATGATCTAACGATCGAGAGGCCAGGCCACAGACAAGCTGTGCCAACATCATCAAAATGTCACCAGCATTGTGGTGACTCTCTCGCCGAGCACAGGCATAATTGCCAAGCAGTGTTTACCGCCTGGACCCTAAAGCTCAAACTCCACCCCCCTCCCACTCCCCATGACCACGCAACAGAGTGGAATCCATTATCGAAAGTCATTTCTGTGCATTTCTGAACCAAGAGAATACACAAAGTCCATAGTGTACGTTGTGAAGTTACGTCCTAGAATTATTCTCGAATGAAGTTCTCCCTTTTGCGTTAGGGATCTCTGAACGTGACCGTTATATTCGTGAGTGTTCCTGTGTATTGATTATTATGGTTCTCCAAGGACAATTTACATATCGGCTATATGAAGATACCTGAAACGGCGCCTTTTCGTACTCTAAGCAAATCCCTTTGGTTCAAATCGAGTCCCCGGTAGACACTCCGACTCTCATGGCAGACATAAAAATGTGTTGCCCTGTTTTTCAAGGGAAGTACGGATGATGAAACCCGAAATTGTACAAATGAAAATAATGAAAAGAAACACTGGGGAAAAAGAAACACACAAAAAAAAAAAAACGCTCAGGAGGAGTTTCTCTAAAGTGCAGCTGTTAAACGCCCACGCAAACATCTCTCAATAAAAAAAAGCAAGATATTCTAACAAAGGCTATTATTATGCGTATGTGTATTGTGTTTCCATCTCCATTTTCGAGCGGATTATTGTTTTCATAGTTTGCCCGTGAATGAAAGGGCAGGCAGAAAGGTAAGTATAGTCCAAACATTTCCCAAAGCTTGTTTGTGCTGTCAAATCTCGGCAGAAATTGGATCTTGAGCTGCGGATCGCTGTTGATTGCTTGACTGATGGCTCAGCATGTTAATAAGTTTCATTCAAGTTTAATTGAACGGTGTATAAGCGAGTTTAACTGCAAAGAACAAACATGTATTTAGCTTCACCACAAGGATGTTGTTCGCCAAGGATTAGGTTTAGACGTGTGATTGGAAAGGATAAACAAGCGCTACCAAAGGAAGGAGTGGGGGAAAAAAATACAGAAAATGCAAATACTTTGGCATATTTCAGCTGCTTCTAGCCAAGCAGCCACATTTGATCCAACTGTGTTGATTTCTTCGCAGCAGATGCCATATTAAACCCTGGAGCACTCGACGCTTCCTCCGGCCAGCGCTATTAGGGTAATTAAACGCAAAATGCTATCTGGCTGCAAATCCCGCACAAACCAGGCCTTTGGCACTCATGGGAGATGCATCGGCAGAAAAAAAAAACCAATTACCAAAACCACAGACATGCTTCCATTGACCAGCATTCTTTCCTCATTATTGAGCCAAGTCAAGGTCACAAATTCAATTAAATAAAGCTGTTCCGACACATGGGGAAACAGTGCTTCTACGTGCAATCAAACTGAATGAAGACTTCAAATAAACACAGCCTCGATAAATTCTCTCGTTCTATCTCTATTTGTCTTTGTGTCTCTGTTTTCCTTTTTTCGTTTTAGTTTAAAATAGTATATTTAATTCATTCATAAGGCATTATATACAGTGTCATTATGTGTAAAAATGTATTCCTCTTAATTGTATTTTTATATAGTAAACAATAGTAGAAGGCCTTTTTTATCCACTAGAGCAACTCCGATAATTAGTTTGCACTTCCACAAAGAAACTGTAAAACACATTATTAAAAACCTGGGAGGACAGTGGTGTACCATCACCCTCAAGGAAGAAATGTGTTTGGAAGCTTATGCTTATGATTAATAGTAAAAGAAAGAGCATTTCCACACTGAGAAAGTGAAAAGAATTAAGGGATTGGGACTGAACAGCTGTGTAGCCTTAACAAAACCACTTGTTAAACAGGCTAATCAGGAAAATGGCACCATCATGCCTAGTGCCTACTGTATAAAACTGTGAGGGCAGTGTTATAATCTGTGGTTGCTTCAGTTGGTCAGCAATGTTATATGCTGGAAAAAAATAGATCAGCTAACTACCTAAATATACTGAAAGACCAATTCCATCTATTTATTTTTTCTTTCCTGATGGCACGGCCATATACCAAGATGATGATGGCAGCATTCTTCGATTTGAAATTGTGAAAGGTTAAGGGTGCATGTGGCATCATTGCTCGCCACCTCAATGAGAATCTCTGTGATGTCTTCTGATCTCTTCCATCATCAATACAAGTTCTTGAAGAGACATTGATGTGACTATTGACTGAAATAATTGTTGGGATATTGCATCATTATTTATTATTATTATTATTATTATTATTATTATTATTATTATAATGATGCCACAGTCGTAATTAAAGCAAAAGGAAGTAAATATGAGTGTGCAACTTTTTTGAGTGGGCAGTGTATATAACACAGTGGAAAATACTTCTCTAAACAGAGATAGAGCCCTTAGACATGAACTGTCACCCATTTTCCACTATACCATTCCCATTAAGAAGGAGCATTAAGAACACTTCACACAGCCAGCAGGCAGGTCAAACCTAACAGGGTCACAACAGAGTACAGTATGTGTGATCATTACATTTTAACAACTCCCCCTTATTGTCACCTTCTTTATTGTCCATTAGTTAACTTTTAGGTGAGAAACGGCCCATGCAGGATATTTTGGGGTCAGACTGAAGAGCTACTTGGATGAGAAGCGAAACATTTCAAACCAGAAAGAAGTCCAGTTGACCTGAATCAACTTCAAGACAACTTTTCCTGAACTTCATAGGCAACTTAAATTAACAACTTCTAACATACAGAACTTCACTAGCACATTGCAGAACTTAACAATTTTGCTGTGTACTACATAACTTTATCCAACTTTCTACGTACCTTTACAACTTACAGCATACTGCATAAATACAACTAACAATATACTACTTAACTTTACAACTTACAGCTTAGTATGTAACTACAACTCACAACATACTGCATAATTTTACAACTTACAGCATAGAACGTAACTAGAACTTACAATATACTGTGTAAAATTACAACTTAAAGCATAGAACATAACTACATCTTACAACATACTTTACAACTTTACAACTTATAGCATAGTACAGTTTGACAACTTAGAACATGTTGCATAACTTTACAACTTACAACATACTGCATAACTTTACAACTTACAAGATAATGCAGCACATTATAATAATACTGCAGAACTTCATAATATTGCAAAAATTGAAAACCTTACAAATATAAAACTTTCTTTGGCCTGACATCTTTAACACTATCTTTGAAGGCATATGTAAAATCACCAGCAAATACATTTTTACCATGCTTTTATATTGTTTATTTATAAATGATTGCATTTTGGCATTGAAAGGTTATAAATAATGCTCATTATGAAATATTTCCATTAACAAATATAACTGTATTAAATAGTTGTAACAACATGTATAATCCTAGGTTATAAGTCATTATAGATGTGATCTTCATGAAAAGGGTTACCGTTAGTTGTGAATAAAAGGTACTGTAGTAACTGTAGTTTCTACCTAAAGCTAGAGAATAGCCATGACGTCACACCGCTAGAAAGTGATGAAACAGTGATGAAATTTTTCAAAATGTATTCTGGCATTACATATGACAATATTAATCTTGATCCTGATTGAAATAAACCCCTACAAATATTTATGTGATTGTTATGAAAGTTTGATGTTGGTTTCATGAAGTCCCATACAGTATATTATCAAGTGAAGTTTTACAGAAATTTAATTAGTCATACAAATGAATAGTCAGATTATGGAAAGTGGGCCATCACAGCTGTACTCTATAGAAACCTCCACTTCTCTGAGCCTTACCAAATCAATCAAAACCTTACCAAAAAAAACAAAACAAAAAAATCACAGGACTGACGACTACTCAAGTTCTGACCACTGTTTAATGCAGCTTCTTCCTTTCCTTCATTTCTTCTTTCCTCCTCTTCCTCTGGGTCTCTTTCTCTCTCTCTCTCTCTCTCTCTCTCTCTCTCTCTCACATGGGCTGTGCCCAATAACAGGTGACCATATCAGTGGATGGCATTTTGACCACCACTGGTTACACACAAGAGGACTATACCATGTTGGGCTCAGATGATTTCTTCTACATTGGTGGTAGTCCCAACACCGCTGACCTTCCTGGTTCACCAGTCAGCAACAACTTCATGGGATGCCTCAAAGATGTAAGTTTGTATGTTGTGACATTCATTTTTATTCATTTTTTTAAGATACAGTGGAACCTCGGATTGCGAGTAACTCGGTTTACGAGTCTTCCGCAAGACGAGCAAAGATTTTTAATAAATTTTGACTTGAAAAACGAGCATGTCTTGGTTTACGAGCGCCGAGTTTTTTGACACCGACACACACACACACACACTCTCTCGCCTTTACACCCCCCTCCCCGGCTTCACACAGACACACACACACTCTGCTGTACACAGAAACTCTGCTCTGTCGCGATTCTTTTCAAAGGAAAGGTGCTGGTTCATTTGTTTTTTTGTTTTTTTTACTTTACAGGAGTGATTCCGTTAGTCTGTGTTTCCATTGTGTGTGTGTGTTTGATGTGAAGCTTAAACTTAAAAAGCGAGGTGGGGGGAGGGAGGAAGTGTTTTACTGTGTAAGACGAGGCGAGGGAAGGGGCTAATTCCACACACACACACACACACACACACATACACACACAATACACGGCGCCTGCGTGCACAAACGGAAACACTTATCTGTTGGGATTTATTTTAACTTTTTTTTTAAAGGTAAAGTGCAGGGTAATTTGTTTTATTTTTACTTTATATATTGTATTAATTATTTTTCTGTATTTATTTTTTTGGGCTGTGGAACGAATTATTTGAGTTTTCATTATTTCTTATGGGAAGGTTTGATTTGGTTTAAGAGTGTTTTGGAATATGAGCCCACTTCCGGAACGAATTATACTCGTAATCCAAGGTTCCACTGTAAATACAAATGGTTGTCTTGAACAATTCTGTGTCAAACCACTCCAAATTAAGTTCAAATGTACTGCTTGATGCACAACAAAAGATGATCTTATGACGATAGTTTCCCCTTATCTTGTCATACGATGTTATTGATGCATTGATGCTTCCGATGTACAGTATATAGGACAATGTCTTTTGGCACACTGACTTATGAAGGTTGGTGTTCTCTGTGACTGTCCGTGCAACCTTGTGCTGCCATCTCTTGGTGTGTTACAAAACTAATCTTGAAACTTTTTGATACCATTTTGTATACATCTTCTCATTTAACTTAACATGCAACTTTTAATATATAAACCATATAGGAGGCTTTTGACTATAAACAGATCAAATATAACATAACGCCACCAGCGCCAGAACCCAGCAAACCTGGGCTGATCCCATAGAAACACCAATGAACATAAATGGCAAAAAAGTCAAGGCTAGCACTGATAGAAATGCACTAAAACAACCAGTGCACTGCCACTCATGGTGCCCAACTGGCAAAAAGCTAAAGGTTAACCCAGCCCCCAAACTCCAAAGATCTTAATTAGATTGAGTATCAATGAGATGTGCCTGGCAAATAAGTCCAATCCTCAGAAGACCCACCCTGCACCCCACATCACCTAGAGGATCCACTGCCAATGTCCTGGTGCCAGACACCACAGCTCACCTCCAGAGACCGTGCGGAGCCATGCCCTAAGAGGCTAGATTTGGCACTAGGTGAACCTAAAACTTAGGTAGTTTTAATGGTACAGTGTGACTGATTGGTGTAAATTTTGGCTTCTACTATTTTTCATTGGTAGTTGAAAGTTTGGAGACCAACTACACATGTTTATATATGTGGCTTGTTTTTTTTGTTAGTGTGAACATGATTTGGTTTTATTTATTGCAGTTTGCTTGTTGCTTATACATTTTTTTACACACCATTATCTTTACCACGGTGTGCTCATGCGGCACTAGGTCCAGCCTGCCATTTCTCTCTCTCTGTTCAATCATTCGGCTTGTGTGTACGCTCCCGTTTTAATTTAAACCCAATTCGAGTTCAGATGCTAAGCTAGATTCACCATCTTGACACGCAAATTAAAAATTGATTTCTTCGATTGGCTCTGGTGCTGCATACTTGTATGTGTCGCCTTGCCTCTGCCCACACAAACGCGCTCCCTGCCAGAATGTATTCGGTTTACACAAGTACACTGTGTTTAATTAATCAGAATTGTGGCGTATAAGCAGCCAGCTCGGGTTCACATCTTTCACGCGGGTTTATTAATAGTGCTGGTGGTTGGAGTGACACAAGAATAGAGCCAACTGTAGCATGAGAAGTCATGTATTCTGTCTCTAGGTTGGTTTTGGCTGTGTCTCATTATTCCTTGTAATTAGTAGTTCTTGATTTTAGTTGTTGTGCAATTCATTCTTGAAGATAGTGCTCTTTGATTGATTTCTTGGTTACCAGCGAAGTTCCGCATGATGAAAGAGGTGTTGGGTTGATCCATTATTGAGTATTATCTGTTGTTTGCAGAATTCAAGATCAACTCCAGACCATTAGAGTTCCCTGTAATTTCCTTTGGTCTGGTAAAACAGTTGTCGGATTATCTGATTAATTAGCTGATGGTGCTGCAGGTCTCTAAAGCCAGGTGTTTGGAAATCCCAGTGTAATACAATCTTATGCAATACTGCTGATTCCGGTCCCGAATTGAGCCCAATTATATGATTTTAACATTCTAGTTTCAACATTATCCAGCAGAAAAGGTGTCATAAACCAACCTAATGTCAAGGAAAATATGCCACTTATGTCAACCTGGCATCACAATATTTATTAAGTCTAGTTGAAGAGACCTTATTAATAAATATTTTAATAGTTTAAGATGATGTCAATCTAACTTAAGGCAAGAACTAGTGAGAAACAGGTGCAGATGATGACAGATGGTCAGGCTGGTGATTAGTACGCTGATGCTGAATGCTGAGTGGTTGGAACAGACGAGAGGGGAAATGAGGTTGTTCCTGCTGCGGTTGTTAGAGTTGTTGGAGCAGGGGTAATTTAGTGGTCAAGGCATTGGACTATTGCATGAAAGAGCCCAAGTTCAAACCCAACCACCGAGTTGCCATTGTTTGGCCCTTGAGCAAGGCCCTTAACCTTCAGATGTATAAATAAATAAATAAATAAAATATACAATACTTTGGATAAGATATAATTGAATTTAATATGGAGAAATGAGGGGAAGATCAAGGCTTTCTACACAGTACTGTAATTTTTCACAAAATATCAACAAACTAACGTAATTTAGCCTAATTTAAATCTCTACAGCCTGGACGATGCAGTTATAAGCTAACATAATAGCCCTAAACTTTTGATACATAGGCAAAACTGAACGTGATTACTTTTTGTACTTTCTCTCTAGTACACATACAAATGGAGGACCTCTACTTTTACTTGAATCTCTACTTTTTCTCTACTTTTCCCACCACTGCTAGGATGCGATTCCCAGTGCAAACGTTATGACATAATTTCTAAAAAATAAAAAAAACAGTATTATGCGTTAATTCTGAATAATGTACAGTATTTACACTCTTTTGCATTCTCCATACGTGTCATGCGGCTCTATAGAATTCCGATAAGTCCATTGCAGCTTTACTGTACACTAGAGAAATCTCCATCCTCCAACAGTACAAACAATAGAGGGAGATGATTACACCGAGCCCGTTCCTAATGCCTTAGCCAGCTGGACCAGGTGTACAGATTATGTTTGTTTAGTTTAGTCGTTTAGTGTTTGCTGTGCGATAATGCAACTGATTTGGCTAATTATGAACCTTCATTATATGCATCAGGCTAATTCCAAAAGAAAATGCGATATTAAATAAGGACCATCAAAGTCTGGATTTCCTGTCCCTGTTGTTGTGCAAGCAAGCCGACTAAATAGTCCAACAGCACATTCAAAGTTTTTAGAAGTTTTAAGGATTCTGTTTATGCTCATGCATGGATGGCTTCTGTCTTTGCTTCTTATCATCATTTTGAAAGACTTGCTTATGCAAACAAGAATTCCCACTGAAGCAAGCCGTTGTCGCTCCAATATAAATGGCCCCCTTCAAGCGTTGAATTATAATTAGGTATTATTTACAGTTAAGGCCTATGAGGATTATTAAGAGTCTTTTTTTTTATGACAGCAATAACTTTGTGCATGACTTTGGAAAAAAAAAAACTCTTATGATGTGTCTGGTCATAATTTTTTTTTTTTTTAATATGGAATAATAATCAACAATAAAGTTTCAATAAAGTCACTGTTCCATGCTGCGCCGCCCATATCATATAATTACATTTAGGACTTTCCATCTGCAGCAGCCATAAATCAGAGGTTCACTATGATCTAATGATCTGTTTGTGATTCACTTTTATCCAAAGTGGCTTACAATTGAGTAAGAGAGAGGCTCCAACCCAAACGCACTCTCAGCACAAGAAGGTTTTTCACAACTTCCGTCTTTCACAGTGTCACTTAGAGACGTTGGCTTTTCACCTCCAGGGTCTGGGGTTCGAAATCCCACCTCAGGACTGTGTGCATAGAGTTTGCATGTTCTTCCTATGGTTGGAGGTTTCCACTGCGTACTACGGTTTCCTCCCACAGTCCAAAAACATGCAGCAACCCATTTAAGGTGTACCCTGCCCAGAGTCCCCCAGGGTTCCCATGACCTTGTAGAGATGAGAATGAGTGACTAGCTTGGAGCCATAATTTTCTACATCAAAGAATCCAGTTTCTTTCTAAAGATCTTGTTGGGCCTCGGACTGGCGCAGTGGTAAAGTGCTCGCCCTATCATCCTGAGATCGCTTGTTCGATTCCCGTGTGATGCAGTAACCTCTCGCAGCCGGGGGTCTAGAGAGAGCTGATTGGCCGAGCTCTCTAATGTGGGAGCACTAAGTACCTCTCATCCCTCCCCTCTGAATCTACAGCCAATCGGTTTGTGAGCGTTTGTGAGGTCACGCAAGCGGAAGGAGAGGATAGTGCTGTCCTCCGAGTGTATTTCTCCCCCAGTACACTACAGACCAAAAGTTTGGACACACCTTCTCATTCAGCGTGTTTTCTTTCTTGTGTTCTTTAGCCCAAACGCGTCTCTTCTGCTTGTTGCCTGTCCTTAGCAGTGGTTTCCTAGCAGATATTCTACATGAAGGCCTGATTCACACAGTCTCCTCTTAACAGTTGTTCTAGAGATGTGTCTGCTGCTAGAACTCTGTGTGGCATTGACCTGCTCTCTGATCTGAGCTGCTGTTAACCGCCGATTTCTGAGGCTGGTGACTCGGATGAACTTCTCCTCCGCAGCAGAGGTGACTCTTGGTCTTCCTTTCCTGGGGCGGTCCGCATGTCAGCCAGTTTCTTTGTAGCGCTTGATGGTTTTTGTGACTGCACTTGGGGACACTTTCAAAGTTTTCCCAATTTTTCGGACTGACTGACCTTCATTTCTTAAAGTAATGATGGACGCTCGTTTTTCTTCACTTAGCTGCTTTTTTCGTGCCGTAATACAAATTCAACCACTTTGAATGAGAAGGTGTGTCCAAACTTTTGGTCTGTACTGTATATCTGGGGTAATATTTGTAAATCTCCATTGGGTCCAATTACCTGAGTCTAATTTTGTTTTGTTTTGTCTAACACCCCCTACAGGTTGTATACAAGAACAACGACTTTAAGCTGGAGCTCTCACGGCTGGCTATCGAACGTGATCCAAAGATCAGTCTCCATGGCGACTTGGTATTCCGCTGCGAGGATGTAGCAGCGCTCGACCCCGTGACCTTCGAGACACCCGAGTCATACATCGCGCTCCCGCGCTGGGACACCAAAAAGACCAGTTCCATCTCTTTCGACTTCCGGACAACGGAACCCAGCGGCCTGCTCCTCTTCAGCCACGGCAAGCCTCAGGGCAACAAAGAGCAACGGCACGGGCGCGAGCTGAAAACGGACTACTTCGCCATGGAGTTGCTGGACGGCTACTTGTACCTGCTTATGGACATGGGCTCCGGGAGCATCAAGCTGAAAGCCAGCAATAAGAAGGTCAACGATGGGGACTGGTGTCACGTCGACTTCCAGAGGGAGGGGAGAAAAGGTGAGGAGACAGGAGATGGATGGTAGGCCAGAAAGTTTTGAAAGCCTTTTAATGCTCCTTTTCTTGCTTTTATGGTATGATTGTAGAAGTCACACTCTCTCTCTCACACACACACATGTACACACCCCTATAGACGTGCCTGCCTGACTCTAAATTACTTTTTAATTGACAATTAAAAGAGCATCATAACTCTCATTGATGTATACAGGCAGGTGCAGAGATCTCTTCTGAGAGCCACTCGTGCTCCTCTAACCGCCCGCGCACACACACACACACACACACACACACACACACACACACACACACAAACACTTACACCTGTAATGTAATTAGCACATTTTAATTTTTTCATAGCGTGCTAGTTCCTGAGACCATACTGTCACAAATTCGATGTGTTGATCATACTCTGACGTCATGTTGCTTCTGATGATCTGCTCAGGCTAAACATGGGAACTTGGCAAATGGAGTGCATAGAAAATTTGCTGCCACGATTAAGAAGATTTTAATACTATTGTCTTCACGCCAGGTTTATATTATGTGCTTATTCGAATGCATCATTTTTCCTATGGCAATAACTTATATGGGTTTTTATGGTCTTGGTAATATGACAAGCTGTATTTTTTCTCTGATGACAAGTAATGGTTTTTTTTGAGAATGTTCCACAATACTGCAAAGGGTGTTCGAGTTCGGGACTTGATAAAATTTCCCATGATGAGCAAAGTCATAAAACAGATTGACAGTATGGTGATGAGACCTCGCTCCGAGCCATTTCCGCATATTTGGGTCATTAAAGGAGTTCCTGGGAGGCCAGTGATTCAGACATGAAGCGGGCAGTCCGATCATGGCTTTGGCAAACTGAGAAAACTTTTTATCTTGATGGTATCCAAGCACAAGTGAAAAATTGGGACCAGTGCATAAGTGTTTTAAAGGATTATATAGAAAAATACATGTAGTTATTAATCTCTTAACTGTGTTCTGTACGAACAAAAGTCCAGGTTTGACTTGAACGCCCAGACTCGTCTATCCATAATGCTCTCTTTCCTTCTCCAGGTTCCATTTCAGTGAACAGCCGCACCATGCCGTTCAACTCCAACGAGGGCAGCGAGATTCTCGACCTGGACAGCGATATGTACCTAGGTGGGCTTCCTGAGTCTCGCCAGGACCTCATCCTCCCCCCTGAGGTGTGGACGGCGTTGCTTAACTACGGTTACGTGGGCTGCGTGCGCGACCTCTTTATCGACGGAAAGAGCCGCGATGTCCGCCGCTTGGCCGAGATCCAGAGCGCTCTTGGAGTCAGCAGCTTCTGCACCCGGGAGCTCCAGAAGAGGTGCAGCAGCACCCCGTGTGGAAACGGAGGACTCTGCAAGGAGGGCTGGAACCGCTATATCTGTGACTGCACGGGCACCGGATACCTGGGCAGCAACTGCGAAATAGGTTTGGGGTTCCTCTATAGATACATACAGTATATTTATTAACTTATTTAATCCAGATGTTTTTTTTAAAGCATTACGCATAAATTTGCAATCAGGATCATAGTCATAGCTGCCTTGGAATTAGCTGTATGATTAATAACGTGGGTGTGTGTGACAAATTCAAACATATGGAATGTTTTATTTATATATATATATATA
>QMIH01000128.1:443789-483125 GCA_003987875.1 Clarias batrachus
TATTTTAGATAATATAATGGGCCTGTAACTTTGATGGATTCCCGAGTTCAGTATTTATTCTAGGAAATGTACTGTACTACTTTCAGTGAAACAGATGGCAGCAGTTCATATAGTTGATAGATTAAAGAGGGTGGAAGATTTTTCTTCGCCGATGTCAGGAGCAGGAGCCGGCTCCGCGACGAAACTTTCTCGACAAATAATAATTACTGTGATTGATCGAATGATTGTGATTACTAATCGTGATTAATAATGATTGGGCTTGCGAAGAGAACTTCACTGTGCAGGTGGGTTTAAAGGGTGTTAATGCTGCTTACAGCGACGTGTTCATCAGTCAGAAAGTATAACCGCTTTTTTATGCACACCTGCTTGTTTGTGCTCATACATGATGAGTTAATGTGCAAATCAAATACCAGATGAAAATATTAAGAAATATTTTAGATAAAAAAAAAAAAGATTCCTGTAACTTTAACTTGCGATTGTTGTCATGCACAAGAGTACAGAGAGTTTTAACAGACACTGGTGCAGAAAACAAAAAAACATTTAGTGCGCAGCAGTTCTGGGATCAGGTGATGTTTTTAATGTATAACCGTCACCTCTTCAGGTTTGGGAGAGTGTGTCCCCATTGTAGCCTCGGATTCCTATTTGATTCCTGGTAGAGTAGGAGTGGAACTCGATGTGATGGATGCAGGTTTGAAATGATGTCTGGTCTTAGGTGCTTTTCTGATGACCATAGTTGTAAACACTAGTTATTTACTGTAAGTTAACTCCTGTTAGTTTGATCCTGTCCAGTTATCCTTCGCTTTTTATTATTATTATTATTGTTGTTGTTGTTGTTGTTGTTGTTGTTGTTGTTGTTAACAACAAAAGCAACAACAACAACAATAATAATAATAATAATAATAATAATAATAATGTTGTTGTTGTTGTTGTTGTTGTTGTTGTTGTTATTATTATTATTATTATTATTATTATTATTATTATTATTGCTGTTATAAGTACCAGTTGGGATAGGGAATATTTTCTGAGGACATCTGAAGCCTATATTTATATTTTGTTAATTTATTTACAGCAAGACTATTCTTATGGTTTATATTACTTGGCCAGAATTTTTCAGGGTAAGCCTGGAAAAAATAAAAAAAATAAATAAATAAAAACACCAAAGGTCACTATGCCCTAATTTAATTAAATGCTTAAATAATAATAATAATAATAATTTAGAAAAATCTTGATTTAACAAAATCATATTTTAATTAAACTTTACTATTAATACTATACAAAAAATGACATTTACATTTTCTTAAAAATATGTATTCCTTTAACATGTAACAAGTTATTGTTATTATTTATTTTTATTTTTTTACTTAAAGGGAACATATTATGCAAAATTCTCTTTTAAGCCATTTGTACCTTGGTTTAAGTGGGTTTCCTGTGTGTGTGTGTACAAACAAAAACTTTTTTTTTATTATTATTACCTTTTAATTTTTTTTTTTTTTCTGTTTCTATTGGTAAGAAAAGCCTTCCCCTGCGCTTGTTGCTCAGCACTGCTGTTCTCTAAGGGGCGTGTCTCAGTGGTAGTTCATTTACATAGACACTGAAATGGCAGATTTGGAGGAGGAGGAGGAGGAGGAGAGAAATAAAGGGAGTTTGAGGGATGAAAGAATGCTTTATCTGAGAGCTGCTTCAGCTCAGGCATTAACAAACACACACATCGGGCGAGCTCTGAGACCTGCTACTCACTTACTCATTCTCTTTCATTTTTAGTGATCAAAAAGTACAGTATAAAGTGTAATGTTACTCCAATTACTAATTGTTAAATGATTACTAATACAACAACAATAATAAGTCCATGATGTCCTCCTTAGTGTGGATGATTGTCAAATAAAGTACAGTACAGTACAGTGCCTTGAAAAAGTATTTGCCCCTGCCTGTTTTTTATTTATTTATTTATTTTAATTGATTGAGATCATGAAACAAGTTTTAATATTACACAAAGATGGCCCGAGTAAATACACAATGCACTTTTTAAATTATGATTTTGTTTACTAAGGGACAGAAGCTGTCCAAACCTACCTGAACCTATGTGAAAAAGTAATCGCCCTTTAAACCCTATAACTGTTTGTGCCGTCTTGGCAGCAATAGCTACAATCAAGCATTTTCCGATAACTGGCAATGAGTTTTTTACATCGCTGTCGAGGAATTTTGGAACTTTTGTGTGCGTTTTTTGTTGGTTGATTGTTGTTTCTTTAGAAAAAAAATGTGTTGCTTGTTTATATGTTGGTTGCTTCACTTTGTCAGACAGCTTCTAACAAAGTGATTTCTTGATTCAACAGATCTGGCAGTAATCAGGCCTGGGTGTGGCAAGTCAAATTTAACTCAGCTTTCCAAAAATCTTTTCAGTTTATTCATGATTTAGACATCATTTAAAAACTACATTTTGTATTTACTCTGATTAATTTTTATGTAATATTGAAAAAAATAAAGAAATTTAAAAAATCATGAGGGGGCAAATACTTTTTCACGGCACTGTTCATTTTGCCAATTCTAAGCTAAAAACGTAACCATGTTACATGAAAGAACATAATACAGGCATTATTATGATCACAGAAGGGAAAAAAAAAAAGTTAAGTAGGAAAAAAAAGTGGTCCAGCAACCCTGGAAGCACCTGTATGATATTTTCATTCATATTTATTTCTTCACAAGCACATTCAGAGCTCTTTTATATTACACTTCTGAACCCTTCCGGTGTGATTTATTACTCAGCTAAAGCCCAACCCATGATGAATACCCATCATTCATCATTATACCCTATAACCACTACTGTAGCTTCAGACATCCTAAAAGAGTGAATGCAATGGAAGAAAAACAGGTTTGTCAATGTTTAGTAGTCTAATTTCAGTTAAAAAATATTTACAAGAGTCATAGCGGCGGTTTTTGTGGTTTAAGAGATTAGACGAGCAGCGGCGTTCGAAACTATTAAAAGCCGCAGGCGTTTTTAAATGAAGAGTATCCGTTGCCTTCTTGGAGGCAGTTCATTAATTTACAAGCGTCAGAAGAAGGATTATGCGCGGCCACAGCAGTGAGACGAGCCGCTCCTGCTTCGCCTGAGGACACTTTTGGGGGGCTTCTCGATATCATGATTGATGTTGTGGCGCCGGGTTTCATCTCACGATTCCACCGAATTAACATTATTAGAGAAATATGAAACGGCAATCACGGCGTGTGTTTGATATTTAAATATTGAAATCGCTGCTGACTGTGTCGCTCGTGCTACCGGCTGTTTCATTTGGAGAGGCAGACAGACTGCTAAAAATACAGCATCAGACAGGGCGTCCTCTTTACCGCCACCACGACACAGTAGTGTTAACAGACATAGGAAGTCTTTGGAAGCGCACTCGCGATATGGTGTTACAGTCTCGCTTACTGGTGGGAAATATGAGGACTGGGCTATCGTTAAAAAAATAAAAAAGACCTGAAGGTGGCTGAGCGATGATGCGAGGCACGACCATCTGTGAGAATGTTAAAGGCAACAGCCGGCTCAAGACAGACCGAGTATGTAAGGTGGCCCAAGTCAGAACCATAGAACCAGAGCACTGCTGGCTTTACTGACCATATTGACTCAAATCTGATTTAGCAACATATCATGTTTAGTGCGAGAAAGGTATTGCTTTTAAAACTCGCAGTGTTACATCATGTTTTTACAGTACATATATGTTGTTGTTTTTTTTGTTTTTTTTACTTCAGTGTAATGAGTCTATAGGGATGCCATTAAAAAGGCCATTGTGACATCTTATAAGCAGCTCTCTTCCCCCATCTAGTGTTGTTCTTGGGGTATTGCTTTAATAATTAGTTAGTGTTATTATGTGTCAGCCCTACAGTATGTATAATATTTACAATTAAGAATTGAACTTCATCACGCTCCTCTTTCGCCCCTGTCCGCCCCTACAGAGGCCGCAGTGTTAAGCTACGATGGCAGCATGTATCTGAAGATCATCATGCCGAACACCATGCACACCGAGGCAGAAGACCTGGCCCTGCGCTTCATGTCCCAGCGGGCCTACGGCCTCCTGGTGGCCACCACGTCCAAAGAGTCCGCAGATACGCTCCGTCTGGAGCTGGACGGTGGACGGGTCAAGCTCACCGTCAATCTGGGTAACACTAACCGCCATCGTTGTGCTCATCCGCATTATTACACCATTTTCTTCTACTCCCAGGGAGTTTTCTCTAGGTGTGTCACCTGTCCCGATCTCCATCCTCTACCGTCCTCAGGCCTTGAGCGGTTTCCCACAAGTCTGTGCCGAGTCCCAGGGGATGTGCGCTTGCTGTTGCCTTGCAACGTCCTTCTTTCAGTCTGATTTTGATTGTAGTTCGGACTGTCGCCAGCAGGTGGAGACATAAACTAACTTTAACAGTAGACTTACTGTCTCCACTGAAGCTCCATTTCACTGCTCAAAAACAACTATTTATGTATTCAATATCTAATATTCATTTTTGTGTCTTTACGTTTATTGTTTTTTTCTCTATTATTATTATTATTATTATTATTATTATTATATTATTATTATTATATTATATTAACCTGTATACAGGATAAAGTGGTATAGACGACAATGAGTGAGTGAGTGATCCAGTTCTCATAACACCTGATTTGTGTTACAGTTAACTGCCATAGAAAGTTCCTGGCACAAGTTTGTGTTATAACACTTTCTGGGCCGACTTATATTAGATGCTTCATGGGGAAGTACCTTAATATGTTGTTGTATGACATACAGTATGGATGCAAGTCAGCTTGTGAGAGATTACAACACAAACGTCAATCTGTGTAACTTGAATCAGGTGGTATGTCAACATCACATGGTGTTTATTTACTATTCAGTTTCCACATGTGATTCATGTGGTATGTCTACTTAACTCCTATGTCACCTTACAGTAGCTTTATACAGTACATTATATAGACATTTAACAGCCAAAGCTAATGGTAGTGAACATGGTGTCAGGGACATTGGTGAATGGATGAAGGTCATTGAAACAGGACGTTACAAGGCAGAGGTGCGCTCACAGGGTCTCACTCTTTCTCTCTTTCTCTTGATCTCCCTCTCACTCACTTGCTCAAGGCTCTGATGATGGAACTTTTCATCCCTTCAATGGCTTGTATGTCTGCGACCCTGAAACGAACAGCCAGAGACCGGCTCGCTGTCGCTGTTTTCAAAACGTGTCACTTTTTCACTAATCACTTTTTTTTTTCTTTTTAATTAGCAGACAATACTTTGTAGCATAATCCAATATAAATGTAACATGGAGATGTACACATGGACATGCTGCACATAGCTCAAAACAGTGAAAAGGATTAAAGCAGTCAGAGATAATTATCCTGATTCACAAGACGCTGGAGGGAGATTATCAGTGTCCCTGGGGAAGGTCATGTCAAGAGCATCCACCCCCTCATAAATCTCTCACAAATCATCAAAGTGATGAGTCAATTAATTCTTTATTTTTATTAGGCACTACATATTGATTGATTGATTGATTGATTGATTGATTGATTGATTGATTGATTGATTGATTGATTGGTAAATTGATTGAGTACATATGGTTTTATTTTCACATTATTTCCCCCTCATCTGTTTATTTATTTATTTATTTATTTATATGTAAATATATTTATTTATATATTTATATATTTGTTTGTTTGTTAGTTATTTGTTTGTTTGCTTGTTTTACATCTTTTGTAAATATTTTTTTCATTCAATTGAATCATCTCATGATATTATATATATTAAATTTTTCAATTTTATACTTCTCGACTTATTTTATACGTCACCACCATAATTTCCTTATTTTGTTAATTTTCTCCCAGTTTTTACATTTTCTTATTTATATTTTCAAATATAATACTATTTTTTTGTATTCTTTAGAAATTATTAGTTTATTTAAAATTCATTGTGTTCATGTTTTACATGTTTTTAAAACCTTATTTCTTAATTCATTAATACATTTTTGTTTGTTATTTTTGTTTAATGTTTTTATTTTCTTGTATATTCTTATATTGTATGTTTTTTCTTTTCTACATGATTAATTATTGACATTTTTTCATGCAAATTTTCATGCATTTTTTTTTCCAGATGATTACTTTTCTGTTTGTTTTTTTCTCACAAATTGTTGCTTTTTTTAAGAAAAAAAAGGGGGGAAAAGGACACTTTATTTTTCATAGTTGTGCATGCATTTTTTTTTCTTTTCACAAAGATGACATTTGTTTACATTTTCCCATCCCAACTGAAAAAAGAGAGTGTGCATTAAATCAGTCACACATATATATCTATATATAAACTCTATATCTGCAGTATGTAGAGAGTGAGATCTTACAGCACGCTTCGCCTCTCCTTGCTTTACAGTGAGCCCGGTTGCTGGCTGTTTGTTATCACTACTCCGTAGCGGTTGACAGCTTCGAGATCTCACATCAGCCTTTAGAGCCTGCACATGCAGGCTGCAGCCACCGAACGGAGACAAACACTAACGTTTCCGAACAGAGACACATCCATAAAGCTGTGGGCATTTCTGCTCTGCTTGGTGTGCCCTGATAAAATCTCATAAATAATTGGAATGTGTTTATTTGTATGTGCAACATAAATATTAAAGGTGCAGTTTGCAATAGTAAAATAATCATAATAATCCAGTAATAAGCATATTGTTTTACACTTACCTTAGAGAAAGTGAGATTCACAAAATCACAGTGGATTGGATCTTGTTAATTCCCTTTTGTATTAAGATGCTTAAAAAAATATGGTGTGTAAATTAGCCTCGCTCTTTCACTCTGATAATAAACTTATTTATTTATTTATTTATTTATTTATATATACAAAAAGTCCACCCTGTAGCTTCTTTAATATGTTTTAAATATTTGTAATGTGTTACAGAGTTCTCGTACCATAATTAATTAATTATATTAGTTATATAATTATATTCTTTATCTATAAGTATGTTAGCCATACGGTCACAGACGGATGTTGCTATCGTTGGCGAGGATAAAATGGTTTTTTAGCTCCTTTTTTTTATAGGTATTTCTGCTTTAAAAAAAAAAGGAAATTAAAAAATACAGTAGAAGGAGCGGCGATAACGGTGCGACCAATGGCCTTAAAGTACCAGAATTCAATGCAACTAAACAGCACAGATATGCTGAGTCATGCTCAAGTCTAATTAGATAATGAATGATCTATGAGATGAAAAGCATAGCTGCTTATTCTTTTGTTTATTTGTTTGTTTGTTTGTTTCAGCAGATGATATCATATTCTATTATACAGCGGAACCTTGGCATATGAATATAATTCATTCTGGAGGCGAAAATTCACAATTGCGATACATTTCCCATAAGAAATCATATAAATGCAGATAATAAATAATTAAGCCATCAAAAAATATTACCAATATTACAAATTTCCAACACTATTATTATATTTTTGCATATAACAACAATAAATTTTAAAAAATTGCATAATGTGTGGCCTTTGAATGCATGATAAGGGGGCTAAAACTTTGTACTAAAGTTTTGAATGGCTCCTGACATATTCGCAACTCAGGCGATTCATTCGTTTGTTTGTTTGCCTGAAATGCAAATTTCTTGCAAGATTTCTATTCTTAAGGTGAAAATTTGTTCCGCTGTAGAACACGACTTCACGTTATATCACAACTTGGCCACTAGGTGGCAACGTATTATGCACAGTTATTACCTAAAAGCTGTGTAATACAGTACGCATGAGGTCATGACTGCATCTTTGACAGACAACGTCTCAAAGGTTTAAATATGATGGAGAGAAAGAAAGAATGAAGGAACACGAGACAAGTCCAGGCTCTAAACAATATTCCAAACTGCTCCTTTAATATAACATGTTGAGGTGGAGGAAGGACTGGGGTTGAATTGGATTATGACATACTGTGCAGGAGGAGGCTGCGTTTCTGGCTGAAGTGTGCAGCTCACCCTTGCCTACAATTCCTAGCTGGGGAATCCTGATTGCCCGAAGAGCTTCAGAGACACCGAACCATCCACTTTGGTGGACACCTACTGTACGCGCTCAGTGAAATGAGAGCGATTTGGAAATGAAAGGAAATGAGCGAGTCATGTGAGCGATTTGTCAAAATCAAACCGAATTTCAAAAACGTGCATCCAAATTTTTTGGAATTTTAAGTTGGAATTCAAATCAGCGTCATTTACAAACATACAGTACGCCGTCAGTGTGATGGTGCGCGGTCGTGCTCTTCCGGGCAAAATGGAGAGACACAGAATACGATAAATACGTGTGTAGGATAAGGGTGAGTCTGACTCGAGGTGTGTCCCCGGGTAGTGGTCCAGCCAAATATCTTGGATGTCTGCAGAATGTACCTTGAAGGATGTAAAATGTTGTTCTCTCTCTCTCTCTCTCTCTCTTACTCTCTCTGCCTCTCTCTCTCTTCCTTCTTTTCTTTCTCTTTGATTCGATCTTACCATCTCACTCTCTCTCCTGCCAGATTGTATCAGGATAGACTGTAACCTCAGTAAGTGATTTTAAATGTTTGTTGAAAATACAACACACATCTCTTTCTCTCTCTCTCTCTCTCTCTCTCTCTCTTTCTCTCTCTCTCTTTCTCTCCCACTCTTTTTTCTCTTGCTCTCGCTATCTCTCACACATACCTTTATTTACATGCTTTTATACTGTAATTACTGTATAATATGCTTCACGCTTTGTGTTTATTATAACGTTCACTCTAAGGTAAGTCACATACAGAGGAGATACCTGAGTGGGTGTGAGTGTATGTGTGAATGTATGTGTGTCTAATGACGTTGTTAAAATGCATAATGTAGAAAAGCGCTAATGAGTGAATGCATCGATTCATTTGCCCATAGAGGCTTTAAACGGCCTTAATTTTAAACCCAAAGCAGTTCTCCAGTCAAATCAATTCTGGTAAAGGTTTTTAGGGCATATAATTTTGTACCTTTCTTTTAAAACTGAAAATGAATTGACTTGTCTTTTTCACCCTTTAAAACGGTTCTTGTGGTCGGGGTGGGGTTACTTATCCACGTTTTAAAGTTGCAGTAGTCAATTTTGAAATATTTCTTACATAAAACTAGTCAATATTAACGCATTAACATATTTAGAAATTTTAACGGGTGGTGTAGTGGTTAGCACTGTCGCCTTGCACCGCCAGGGTCCGGGTTCGAGTTTGCATGTTCTCCCCGTGCTTGGTGGGCTTCCTCCGGGTACTCCGGTTTCCTCCCACAGTCCAAAGACATGTAGGTTAGACTAATTGGCGTTCCCAAATTGCCCGTTGTGTGTGAATGAGTGAGTGTATGTATGTGTGCGTGTGTGTGCCCTGCGATGGATTGGCACCCTGTCCAGGGTGTACCCTGCCATGTGCCCTAAGTCTCCTGGGATAGGCTCCAGGCCCCCCGTGACCCTGAATACAGGATTAAGCGGTATAGATGATGAGTGAGTGAGTGAGAAATTTTAACGCATTGCAAATGAATCATATGACCAACCTTGACCCTAATGGCTTCCCATAATCGCTGCATGGTTACCAGGCTGTGTGTAATAATGCCGCATTTAGCGTGGATAATAAGATGACTGCGGGAACACCACCAGGTGTGCCGAACAGCAAGTTTCATTATTTAGAAAAAGCTTCTAGATGGAAGTCGTGTGTTCGAGCGACCTTCAAGGGGAACGATTTTTACAAGAATACATGAAACGTAAGACGTGGCTCAGATGGCTGAGGTTTCAGGTTGTTGATTTTTGGATTTGAGGATCCGGGTTCGAGCCACACCCCGTATTACCCAGCCTCTGCATGTAGTGCCGATCTTCTTCAAGTTAATATTTGTAAATGTTAATGTTTGCAATATTATGAAACTGTATAATCTGTTGTCATGCATTCATTCATTTCAATATTTCACCTTTATAATACAAGTGATCTGAGTATTATAAAATTGTGTATTCGCAATTAATTACAGACTATGACTGCAATTTTTTTACCGATTAATAGCATTACTTAAAACGTGGAAAAAATATTTAGAATAATTGAAGTTTACAAAAAAAAAAAAAAAAACCTGTTTGGAAAACTACCTTACTGTATGTTACTGTATGTTTGTGTTTACACGGGACTCCTGTCAATCATTTTATAGACCCTAATATTCTGTTACTTCACCTCCATCTCTGTCAGTTGGGAAAGAAAAAACAAAATAACAGAATTCAACAAGCATGAAGCAGAGCCAGATCAATGTCCTAAGAGCAAAAAAAAAAATTTTTTTTTTTAAATTAACAAGACTCAAAGTCAAACTGGAGTAAATCCTCATAGTGCTTTATGGAGTAATTTATTACTAATGAAGGTGATGAGGCAGGAAGCTGAATAACTGACATTGGTCCAGGACAGACGTGTACACCCCTGTACAAAGCTTTGCATTGTCTGATTTACATGATGACATAAAACTAAAAAAAAAAAAACCTTTTACATTTACTTAAGTGATATATGCCGTAGGGAATCTCTACTTCAGGACAGGATTTGTGTATGTTCCCCACCTCTGGTCATGATATCCCTTACTCTAGTTGTACCACTGCATGTTCTGGTTTTGGCCTCAAGTGCTAAAATAATTATTTCTCGCGGCAGTGGCGAGCCCGGAGGGGTAAAGGCTGTGGGTTACTGATCAGAAGGTCAGGAGTTCAGGCCCCAGTGCTGGGCCCTTGAGCAAGGCCCTTAACCATTTCTGCTTGAGGATTTCAAACTTCTCAGCTCATCAACTTGACATGCTTAAGTGCTGGAGATCTTGCCTTATACCTCTTTGAAATATTGAAAAAAGATTCATTCTGCACATTTGACAGTAAGCCAAGTCTTCTTCCTTTCTTTTGTTTTTGTTAATTTATTGATTGATGAATTGAACATTTTCTTTCCTACGTGTATTTTCCCTCATTTCCGTTTTCCTCTTATTTCTTTTCTTTTCAAAAACTTTTCATTTAAAACAATTTAAGAAGTTACAGTAGCTGTCGTTTTAATGACCTTAATTACCTGAAAGCCCTGCAGTGCTTTAATCCTAAATCCACACCGTAAACAGTAACTCAGGACACTACACATCTTTCAATGTCAAGCAGCACCAGTAGCTGACCAGTAGGTGACACTGTAGGTTATGAATTATTCATCTGAAAACCCTGGACCTGAGGCTATATATACAAACAGCATCGCTGATGAGACACGTGGCCGATGAACCTACAAAAGACCTGAAGCTTTTCCATCGGACTGGCAGAAAAAAAAAAAAACACACATGGATATACAGTAGTAGCACGGATCCTCTATAAAGCTGCAGATTCTGATTATATTATTGAACAGTGTGCCTCCCTGAAGTTCATCTACAGTATATATGTTTGAAGCTGGTGTGTCCTAGTTGGCATTTCAGAAAGTCAACACCTTCTTTCCCTGCTTCTTCCGTTTTCACACACACAGAGAGGCATTGTAATGCGACATATGTTCGGCCCACGATGCCGTGACAACCCGCTGTCGGTGTCACCTGCCTTTAACCTCGGCAAGGAGATGGAGACAGCTAGGGCGAGAGATGCAGACAGAAAGAGAAATCAAAGCTTCTTGTGCACATTTTTATTATTATTTTTTTTCGCACAGGACTCAGGACACGGGGTTGAGTCATGTCTCTCTGCATGCCGTAACATACTATCCTACAGAACATCCCCTGAACATCCCGCAAGGCGATAATTAGCTACAAGACTGCACACATGGAGTAGATTATAAATCCTAAAAGCGAAATGTTCACTAAGTCTGATTTACTGAGAGCAAAATATTGAACTGAGCGATATTATGATAATTATATAATGACTGGGGTGCTGTTCAGGACTTGAATAAAAATACCGGGGGTGTTCATGTCAAAAAGGGACTATTAAAAGTGCAGAACATACTGTAGTTATGTAGTTAAGTAAAAACTAACTTTATTTCTCTATATAATCCCCTGCTATACTAATGCACTTATTACAGCATTTCATTAGTGCTTGGATCGCATTGCCTGCTTCATGTCTGAAACGCTGGCCTCCCAGGAACTCCATTAACGGCCCAAACTTATGATGTGTTCGGGGATGTGGCAATAACTCCCAGCAGAATTCCTGTAATGTGCATGTGGTCTTGGTGAGTGATTGTGCATTCCACTTGCTGAACGCTCATAGTGGGCTCTGAGCGACTCGAGTGTTGCTGTTGAGGGGTCGCCATAGCGATCCACCCACAACTTTGGCACAGGTTTGGCACGGATGCCCTTCCTGATGCCACCCTAGAATTTTTATCCGGGCTTGGAACCCGGGGTTTGGGTACTGAGAGGGAATCAAACACGGGCCTTGCAGATGGCAGGTGAGAAACCTACCCAAGAGCCACCAATGCCCCAGTTATTCAAAGACCTTCTTTAAAATGTTCGACCATTTAAAGAGTCTCAAGAGTCACCATACTGTGCTCAAAGTCAAATGGTGTTATGTCTTCATTCACTAGAAATTCCATCACAAGCGCTGGTTTGGTTTGAACACCCCTCGTATACAATATATTCGACTTTCTTAAAATGTTTCAAAGATTACAGATGGGTGTAAAATTTAATCAATCAATCTCTTTCAAATTACAACATAGAAACAAGACTTACTGTAGATCAAATGTACTGATAATAATGGTAAGAATTTGGAAAATCTGACCTTTTACTGAATAACATGAAGTTGTTGATATATTTATAACTGTATATAACTTTGTTAAATCTCAGCAAGGCAAGTTAGCTTCTGTTAGAAAATTAATAATAATAATAATAATAATAATAATAATAATAATGACATTTTTAATATAAAAAAATAAGCATCTTATTGTTGACTGCTCTGAAGACTCTGCCCAAAAATGTTAAATAAATGTTAAAAAAACAAAAATCACCATTCACCTGTTGTTGTTACATGTTGCGTAGAACCAGCGCAGAATGAAATCTACCACTCGACAGCACTCTAACTCTAAACAATCACTATGTCATCGAACCACAGGTGTCAAGTCCCCTTTTTAAACAAACACTTAACAGACAAAAATAATACAAATTCTCATTATCAAAAGGGTTCGCATCCGTCGTGTCTGATTTCCCCAGGAAGTCGTGCTGTCGCAATTACATACACTGGCTGTTTACCGCAGTCAAGAAATGCCTTTTCATGTCAACATCATTTGCATAATATTTACAGGAGTACCTGAGGATCTCACTGAGTATCAACATACAGTCAGTGTTGTCACCGCACGGCTGTCTGCAGTCACTATAAACAGCTTGGTGTGTTTAGTGTTTTCAGTGCGTCACTGCGAGAAGGCCGTGTACTTTACACTGTCGTAGGAGGGAGAACTACCTGTAAAAACATCATTTCGAAGGTTCAACTGAAGCTGATAAAGTCTGATAAAGTCTGATATATTATAGAAGGTAAAGCACAAACTTTATTTTTAATAAGTTGTGTATGGGGATTATGAAATTTAAATGTCATACTGTATATATTATTATATATGATATTATATCTGCCTATATATATTATAAAATATCATATTGCATATTGGCTATTGTGTATACTACTGTATATAGTCAACCAAAATAAATGTATACGCACCTCAGAAAAATAAATAACTGCATAAATATTTTTAAACTAAACATTGATATTCGTATATGCTAATATTATTCGGATATGTGAATTTTCGTATATGCTAATATATATATATATATATATATATATATAGAAAAATAGCTATTGAAATATTTTAAAACTAAACATTGATATTCGTATATGCTAATATTATTAATAATATATTCATATAATACATCATCCTATTTTTTTCCTGACATCAAAATATATTAATTATATATATATTTTTATTTTAAGTTATAAAAATACTATTTTATAAGTAGACAGACTAAAATGTCTAAAAGGAAAATAGTATGATGTATACTATATTAATATAATATTTATATGCATCAATATATAACTTATAGCAATAATTTTAGCATTAAAATATTTATACATGTTTTTTTTTTTCCTGAAGTGTGTATACATTTTTTTTGTTTGTTTAACCTTGCGTATATTTTAGGTTTTACCCCCTCAGGAACAGTAATTAAACAAACAAAGAAATAAACAAATAAAAGTATAATAAAGGGGAAAAAAACTCACCTCTACCAGTCACTACACAAATATTTTCAACGCTTTAATTGAATGAATCTAATGATTTTTTTTTTCCCTCTGTAAAGTAGCCATTAACTAACATTGAGTCTAGTCTTCCACCCCCCACCCGCACCCCACCCTAGCCAAATCAACAAGTCTCAATGTCAGAAGGGTCACATTATTGGGCTGCATCATGGAAAATCTACTAAGGAGATTTGAAATTATTGAAACTCTTCAACACATTATCAAAATCTGGAAGCATAGTGCTGAACAATCAACTTTGTGAAAACAATGTGGTCGAGAAAAAAATCACGAGTGGAGATCACTTAAACTTAAAAGTTTTTTTTTTTTTTTAAAGGCTTGAATTTGCTAGGGAGCACAAAAATTACTCAACAGAAAATGGCCATGTGGTCTGAGGAGTTCAGATCGATCCTATTCCAGAGGGTTGAGCATCGATTAAACCTTACAGGGCGCAGGAGGGAGGGGGGCGCATGTATAGGTCATACAGTATGTGTGCATATATATATATATAATACAGTTTAAATATATTATATATATAGAATATGTATACATTAAACAAACAAACCGGTAAAATGTTATATATATATATAGTTTCAATACACGTGCAATTAAAAAAAATGTAGAATAAATGTAGAATACATGCATTATAGTACTGTATAATGCTTAGAGTGTGTATAGTCTGACAGCTTCCTTATACTATTTATCTCCAGTATTATATACTTATTTAACTTTTCTTAACTTTCCTGTTTTTTTTGTTTTTGTTTTTTTTTATCACTGACTTTATCACTGAGAGCTTCAGCACAAAAAAATGAATAAAATAAAAATCCAATGCACCGGTACTGTCAGTATGTGTACAAATGGCAAATAGAATCTCTTGCATCTTGAATCAACAAAAGAAGAAAAAAAAATAGCAGCTTAACACTTTAAAGAAAACTATTCTGCATTCTCATATAGATGGACTTGGAAAGATCCACTCGCATAGTATGAAGAGAAATGCAGCAAAGAACATTACCAGTGGAAATCATTTCAAAGCTGGCTTTGTGCCCAATGTGCTTTCTGCCTCTCATCCCTTTGATTTTTCTTGCTCTGTGATTTATCATGTCTGATTGGCCAGAGTCCCACTGTAGCAGTACCAACACCTTCCTCTTCATCGACTGCCATGATTCCATCTGAGAGAAGGGTTTGAGGAAAGGCCAGAATTCCCTTAGAGTGTGACATGACATGGATGGTGCTCCTTATTTCACTTCCTCTGGCAGGGATGTACAAAAACATCTGCTTCCGATTCAACAAACGGATTTGAGGAAGGAAGATCAGAATAAGAAATGATTATGAATTCTTTGATAATATTGATTATTATGCTGACAGTGAATGACAGACCAATGGCACAATGCAATACACCATGCTGTAGAGCACTTTGTACTGCCGTTTTGTCACATCACTACTACCAACCAGGCTATCAAGTAATTTCATACGATATGTTAAGAATTTAACAGGTAATAAGTAATCAATACTATTATCTCCGGCTTACAGAAGTACAAAAACAGTTGCTTTTATTAGGCCACTGTCTTAAGGATCCATTAATACCATTAAACAGAAAAGTTGTTGTGGGTGAGTACAATATTAAAAGAAAGTACGACACAAAAAGATTAACCAAGTACTATTTTAGTGCCTGGTCAAGAGGTACAGTATGTTGGTTCTTTGTTTGAAGAATGCATGTGATCTAGAAGTTCATCCACAATGTTCTTACCCCAACCTCAGTGCCGGGACAGCCAAGAGTCAGGAAAGTGATTTTCCAGGTCATGCCAGGAATTAGTCCTTAATCCAGTCTCTAAGTGACAGTGGATTGAACAAGCACCTGACCGGTTCCTCTCTCCGTACGTCCTCTCTCAGATGTCTTAAAACCTGGCAGTAGAATTTGTAGTAACAATCTGGCGCCTGGGGATGAATTCTTGGTGCACAATATCGCGAATGTTAAAAAAGATGATGAGCATGCATTTGGCCGTGCTGCGGACCTGCCCCGCCTTTTTCGGTGGTGGAGATGATGGGCTCTTCCACTGCGAAGACTGCTGCTTCATCTCAGGATCGTACCCATACATCTAAGTTTCATCATCAGTAACGATCCTGGACATGGAAGACGGGTCATCCACGGCATCCTGACAGAGTTCTTGGCAAACCGCAAAGCGATGTTCCTTGTGCTTGCTTCTCGGTCAGAAGCCTGGGGACGGACACCTCAAACGACTCATTGCCGTAAAGTTGCTAAAAACATGTCAAAAATCTCTGTGTCAGATTTCCCCAGTTTCACACATCATTTCATATTCGCTCTTTGCTCTGTCTTCCCATCCATGATGCAATCGCACATGTGGTAAATAGCCAATAGCCTTGTGTTGCCATCTGTTGGCATGTTACAAAACTACTCTCGAAACTGTTTGATACCATTTCGTATAGTGCCAAGGAGAAACCTGCATCACCAAGTCAGGTTAGAAAGATAGTCGGTTATCCCGAACTACCAGAAGGTTGAGTTTAGTGTCAGATGGTGTGATCTGAGATAGGTCACAAGATCTTGATGTTGAGATGAGTTTTACTGGGCTTGTTAAAAAAGTTGCATTGTTTAGAACCAAATTTTAAATCAATCTATAGACAATCAGCTCGTCCCTGGTCCCATAACAATTTCGAATTCATTTAATACTGGTGTATTTCATATTTCCAGTTCATCCTAAGGGCTTTCAGTGGGCAAAGGGGCAATGTCATGCTAGAATAGTTTTGAGCCTCTTAGTTGTAGTAATATGTTGCCATATAGTGTACCATACCCTATAGTGTATGCATGTGCGCCTGTTATATATTCCTTTCAAACAAAAAGTGTGATAAAGAAATGGTAGCATATAAATCATCATATATATGAATATGAACTCAAAAGTTGATTTCATTCTGCCTTGTTAACCTCAATATATATCTAATTAAACAACAGAAGAAAAACAGCCTAATGTAAACAAACAAGTAATCACGACTCTATTAATATGAGAATGCCCTACAAACCCCATATGGCTTGACGCTGTAGTAAGTCAGGATTGCATGTTCTTCATTTGCGTATTAGATCGTGATCGCTACCGATATTTGGTGGTGCAATAACACATGCCTGAAGCATTTTCAACACTAATTAGAAATTGTTTGCAATTTTCCAAGCTCTGTTCTTGAATGGTTTCGGAAGCTACAGTAACACGTTTTCTCAATGCAGCATCCAGCAAGAAAAAAAAAAACAGTATTAACGATATTGACTCTTAAGCTGTAGTCTCATTCAATACAACAGTTTAAGAGACACAGCATTAAGGTGAGTCTATGAACAGTAAAAGAAAGGTTTATGTTGATTTAGGACTTCATAAAATATAGTGGACCAACACCAGCGGATTCTGTTCCGCTCCACTAATTAAATGCACAATTTCTTTTCTCCTGAAAAGTCGACTCTGAATCACATAGCATAGGTCCAGTTCTGTTTTTCCTCAGCCCACGTAAGACGTTTCTGATGTTCAGGAGTGGCCTGTATACTGGGAATGTAACAGTTGTGTCCAATTTCCTGAAGATGTCTGTTTGTGGTGGCTCTTGATGTACGAACTCCAGCCTTACTCCACTCCTTATGAAGCTCTCCCAAGTTCTTGCATTGGATTTGCTCGAATCTTCTTAAGTCTGTCGTTATCCCTATTACTTGTGCACCTGTTCCTATCACATATTTCCCTTCTATTACATAAAATGCATTCCATGAAGAGGAAAATGCAAAATCGACTAAGCCTAGAATTTTCCCCACATTTTCCAGTATTAGCTGGTAGAAAACACGTAAAAGGGTGAATATTATGATTATAAAGAATATAAGTCCTAATTGAACTCTTTGTCAAGGTTATTCAAATTAAGGAGCACAAATTACAAATAAAATATGATCTGATCTTCATAGTAATAATAGAAAAAACTCATCTTGCTGAACCCAAATAACATCTTAAATTTTTATGACTTTATTGAGTATACTAATGAATCATTTTGCAATTCAAGTTCCAAAGCAGAAAGAACACTTATTAAAATATTTTCTACAGCTGCTGATCAGACTTGCGCAATCGTACCGTATGTCCTATAGCATGTGACATCAATCTATAGATTAATCAGTACACAGTTTTGTAAGCATTGATCTACAGTTAGAGGATCATTAATTTCTAATCACCTGGTATTGCACAGTCGATTTTGATCGGGGTCGTTTTGCCTAGTGTGACAAGTAATGATCAGGCTTTACTTTAAACACCCTATTGACGTGTTTGTGTGTTTTGGTTCATGCATCTTCACTATTTTAACGATTCACAAAACCGATAGCTTTGCTACTTCGAAATTCTCCAGTAAACATTCTTCATGCAGTTTTTCACTTCTTTGTTCCTTCAAGGACTGCAAGCTGTCTAGTTCCTGATGCAACACTGGAGCTCGAAATCACAATAATGCAATTTTTTTTTCCTCCAAAAACTTATCCCATAAGAACCTTCACTAAAGTACATACCATAATATACCATAGTATTACCATAGTACTTTAGACATTTCTATGGTAGGCACCATAGGGCACCAGTGTAGGTGCGGTACTATGGAACTTGGGTACCATGGTAGTACTATGGTGTGTACTAAAATACTTTTATTAATATCTAGGTACTTATTGGGTACCACAGTAGCAACAAAAGTTCAGTGGGTATCTAGTATGGTATGTTTGTACCTAGTGTACCATAGTAGATATTGTAGGCTATTATAGTACATATACTATATCAGATAAAAGTGGTACATGTTTTATATCAGCAAATACGTACTATGGCAGAAGTACCAGGGTAAAATTAAGGAATTTTTTTTTTAGAGAGAATACTGTCCAAAGAGCATGATTGGGTATCAAGGGTATTATCCTATCACAAATTTACGAAAAAGCAGTGCTATGGTGTCCATAAAGACCGCTTGTAGAGCACACATTATCCAAAACTTTAGCTTGAGTTATATAGATTTTCTTTTGCAGAACTGTATTTTTTTCCTTTTATACCAACATAAATTCAACACTGCAGGGTGATTTTACAATCCTGGACAGCGTGTGAGGAATTCCTTCATTTGTAGGCTTACAATGCGGGAGGAAAAAACAGGTGCCATCAGTTATATACCAGATATATCTGACATCCATTACAGTCTTTTGCTTGTTCTTTGTTTATTACTGTACAGTATATACTGTAGAACACTATGTAGGGCAGCATTAAATGAAACATACCCACACCACCCCCCCTCAATTTAGAAAACAGTTTACTAATGAGCTCTCTGAAAACACATATTCATGAACAGTTGTTATATAAAGAATTCTAATGTTACAAATTGCCTAGTAGGCTGAAATCACGAAAAAGAGTGCTCTTTTAAAAGTTCTGCATTTGTGTAAAGTCAGTACAGTAATTGGCTAACAAGTTGCTGGACCACAAGTTTTCATAATATTTGTATTGAATCTAAATGGCTGCACCAGTATATGTACAGTGTATCCTTACAAATCCTTTTAAATTTCATGTTGAAAGAAATTGGTATGAATGCTATCAAAATACATATTTATACAGTACAGAGCAAAAGTTTGGACACACCTTCTCATTCAGCGAGTTTTCTTTATTGTGTTCTTTATTGTGTTCTTCAGCCCAAACGCGTCTCTTCTGCTTGTTGTCTGTCCTTAGCAGTGGTTTCCTAGCAGATATTCTAGCATGAAGGCCTGATTCACACAGTCTCCTCTTAACAGTTGTTCTAGAGATGTGTCTGCTGCTAGAACTCTGTGTGGCATTGACCTGCTCTCTGATCTGAGCTGCTGTTAACCGCCGATTTCTGAGGCTGGTGACTCGGATGAACTTATCCTCCGCAGCAGAGGTGACTCTTGGTCTTCCTTTCCTGGGGCGGTCCGCATGTCAGCCAGTGTCTTTGTAGCGCTTGATGGTTTTTGTGACTGCACTTGGGGACACTTTCAAAGTTTTCCCAATTTTTCGGACTGACTGACCTTCATTTCTTAAAGTAATGATGGCCGCTCGATTTTCTTTACTTAGCTGCTTTTTTGCCATGATACAAATTCAAACTCTTTGAATGAGAAGGTGTGTCCAAACTTTTGGTCTGTACTGTAGTTTAGAAGTACAAGGTTTCCAGATTTATAATAATAAAAATAAATAAAAAACATATAGTGCTGTAAAGCAAGATGCGAGTTTTTCCATTCTTTTAAGACAAACATCTTTTGGGGAATAGAAAATGGGTCCTGACAAAACATGTTGCATTTTCCTCTCCCATCTAGTCTTAATCAGGAAGAAAAGTAATATTAGTGGTTGGCACTGTCGCCTTGCACCTCCAGTGTCCGGGTTCGATTCCCTCCTTGGGGTCTGTGTTCATGGAGTTTGCCTGTTCTTCCCATGCTTGCTGGGTTTCTTCTGAGTTCTCTGGTTTCCTCCTACAATGTGAAGGCATGCAGATTAAGCTAATTGGCATTCCAAAGTTACCTGTGTGTGAATGTGATGACCACGGTCATAAAATGGAAATAAATACAATTTATGGTCATCACCATTGGTCTTCATGATCCCTAGTTGGAATACAGAGGTTCCTAGATGGATGGATGGATGGATGGACGCATAACAGAACTTGCGTGACAACATTTAGCTTTAGTACAGTATTACAGAAGGCAAAGAAAATACCCTGATGTGGTCGCATGTGGTTTGTCGTTCACACTTTATAGCTCTAATCTTAGTGACAGTGGCTTGTATAACAGGTTTTCCTCCCCTCTGGCTCTGTGTGTGAAATGGGAGTGTTTGTGCTATACAGACCAATTTAACAGTGATGAGAAAGACATAGCGAGTGAACTAGAGAACGAAGGACAGAGAGAGAGAGAGAGAGAGAGAGAGACTACTGCTGTCTATTCAAATGTTCCCAGTTCCTTTGAGTTTTCATTTTTGGAACACATACTCATTAAATTGGTGAACACACTGCGGTCTGCCTGCGGATACCAGATACAATTTCATTAAAAAACAATCAAGCTGCATTAGCATTGAGCTTTATGTGCTCCTGATTACTTTTCATACCGATAATAATCACTGCACTTGTAGCCTTTATTTGCTCCAAGGGCGAATTGTTACATGTACATGTTCCCTTATTATATGGATCACAATTACGCTATAGAAATAATATATTTCATGTGTAAGGAATAAAACATAAGAACCACTGTCAGGGTGGTATGAAGAAAGAAGAAACATGAACAAAGATTATTGTTGCCAGAAGATTGAGGTTGATGCACCTGCTGTATAATATGCATATATAGCCATTTATTTTGTTCCCTTGTCTTAAAAAAAAAAAAAAAGTCCTTTCCATTATTAAACTCTGTGACTGGAAACTTCTTCCTTAAAGGTTAAATAAGTGCATTGCCAGGAACATCCCTATAGAAACGATATCTTTATCTGTATATGGACAGTTTGACAGCATAATGAGATAAATCCTTTCTTTTTTTTTAGTTTTGAAAAATTACATAAGATAATTGCAAAGTTATATTTTAATTTTTTCTGCATCTTTTTTTTTTTTTTTTTGGAGCCACAGTGGTTTTGACCACATGGAATTGAATGTAAAACATTAAACTCGTTAAAATTCGGTATAATTTGAGCGAGAATTGGATATGTTGTTAGACTATGAAATTATGTCAAATTTTTTGGGACACTTTGCATAAGTGTCAATTTTACATGATTTCTCATAAAGCTATGTCTTCATCTCACACAGTTTTGCTACAATGGATCATTGTGGTGATTTAGGTATGCAATAATACTGTATGTTGATTCAGTTTAAATAAAATAAACCAAACCACAAAAACAAACATAGCAAACTCATGCATTGATTGCGATTTTTTTTTTTTTTTTTACAAAAAATGGTGGTAGTAAATTCGATCAAGGAGAAAGGCATTGAGCTTTGTTGGATAACTCTACCAGTTTTAGTTTTACTTGAAGACAGCTTGCTACTATAGTAGAAGTATCCAGCTTTCATGTTTCTTGTACACACATCGCTCAGGTATATTTTAAGTTTTGTATGGTTATTTCTCCTTTTCATCACAGTCTCTACACTACATTATCCCACATAGGTTTGTTAAGCATATGACATGATGTCCGAACAACAAATTAGGATTTAACATTCTCCAAAAGTCCGCTGAACACATTTAAACATTCACACCAGCCATTAATTTGAACAGGAATTATTTTTGGCTTGATCAATTACTGTATAAGATGCGACGTGATAATGTGTTTCGAAAAGTTTTTCACATTAAATATTTTTAAAAAATTTAACCTCGTTTGTCAGAGTATAAAAATTTTCCAAATTCATTAAAAGTCTGAAAGTAATGTTCATCACATTCTGCTGCTAAACAACCAAATTAGGCATTAAAGTTGGCACCAAAGTCTAAGATGCTGCTATAGAAAAGTAATCGACATCATTTGACCAATCAGAAAAGAGATTTTACAATCTATAAGGTATCACCTATACTAGTCTCTAGTCTCCTCAATCAATTCAATAATCTATTTTCTTTAGTCAGCAATTGAGTCATTTGAATCTTTGCTTATGGGAGGCTCGTTTACTGCCCACATCATTTGTATTGTAGTGTGCTGCGATTATATTTGGCATTCACTCATATGCCGCCCTACAATGCCCACTGTTCATGCACCCACATACACACACAAGCACAGAATGCCTAATGCCCAGAAAGTGCATGAGCAACCATGTGTGAAGGGTGGATGAGGCAGTGATTAACACAGCATACACAAATACAAACACAGATGAGGACATGGTGTAGAATGTCTAACGGGGAACAGAAATACTTGATTATCACTATCATTAGATGTAATGGCCAGGATATCATTAGTCATGAGTCAAGTATGGTGAAGAAGATGAGAAAAGACGAGGCTCATCGCACGTAGTGTGGATTTAGTGTTGACGTGATCAGAGTTCAGTTCTTCTGCAGGTCGTCTCAGCTATAAATAACACATATGATGTCAATGCATTTCAAAATTAGGTTCAGCAGTTGACGGTTAAAATAAGCATCTGAAAGTTAAAGCAAATGTCTGAAGGCTAGACCGAGCATCTGAGGGTTAGACTGCCAATCTAAAGGCATCTGAAGAACTAAGCATCTGAAGATTGAACTGCGCATCTCAAGGCTAGAGTGAGCCTCTAAAGGGTAGATTGCCAATCGAAAGGTTGGACTGAACATGTGGAGATTCGACTGGGCATCTGAAAGAATAAAATATGCACCTGAATAGGGTTAGCCTTATGCCTAGATGAAGTATCTAAAGGTTAGCCATTTAAATAGTCATTATCTGGAGCTCGGAGCAAGGATGTTTAGGTTAGACCTTCACAAGGTTTATAGCCCCCATAAAGGTTTCAAGTTCCCGACCGTTTTTAAGGTTAGAACAAGCAATCCGTGCTGAAAATGCTCGATAGAACAATTTAGTAGCTATAGATAAAAAATGATGGTACCAAAGTTTTGTAGAGAGAGACAGAGAGAGGGAAAGAAAAGACAATTGCAGGAATACAGTTCTGTAGAGGTGTTTTTTATAGAAATATCTGGGTGATGGGTTAAAATAAATGCCAGATAAAGGCTGATGTAACCGTTCCCACCGTTTATCCAGGCTTAGGGCCAGGGCCTTGTTGAAACCCCAATGACTAGTTTTTTTTTTTTTTTTTTTAATTATTATTATTATTGACTGGGAATCGAACCCAGGATACGGCAGTGAAAGTATCAAATGCTAGCCACCAGTCGACCAGGGAAATTAGTAACAGCTGTCCCAATCTGCAGCATTAAACTTGATAAAAACCTTGTCTGAACTACAAGATCATGTGATAATGACACCAAAATGTTTTAAAGGTACAGAAAAAGCTCGCTTGATCATAAGACTGGTTGCAGGCATCCTGCCAGCGCCTGTAATGATACTGTCTTGCACAGTATGGGTTTTAAAGAGAATCTATAATCCATCAAACAATGAGTAATGGTTTTTAAATCATTCCCAAGGACAAGAAATTAAAGTTGGGTAATGTGTGGTTATTTTACAGCAGTGTAGACATAAAGGAGATTTCATGGGAAATTCGAGGAGACCAAAATTTAAAAAAGGATATTTTAATAGACCATAAATGTCTCATCAGAAATTTATGTCAGAATTCTATAGAACAGAGATGTTGTAGAACAATTTCTATAAAAACGCATTGCACGTCAAGAAAACTGAATAAACATTCTAACCAACATGCATCAAGAAGCAAAAGTTCTGAAGAGTCTTATTTAAATTCTTAAGAGTACTTTGGAAAAATGTATAGAGCTTTTTTTTTTCAGGATTGGACGGTGAAAACAAGTTTCTCAAGTTAAGCTGAGCATTACAAGCTGAGCATGAGACTAGCATCTGAATGATAAACCACCATAAGAAAATTTTGATTTACTGTAGCATTTGAAGGCTAGATAGAACATCTGAAGCTGTTTTATTTATGAATATTTGAGGGTTATAAAAGTTAGCACGGTCAGCCAGATGCTATCTTAAAGGATCCAAGCACATACGGTAGGGATTTGAGCATATTTCAAACAAATTTGATGGCTAGAGTACATTCTGGAAGACTGGCCCAAGCATGGAAGGGTTAAAACAAGAATCGGAACATTAGAGCAAAAATTGGAAAGTTATCGCAAGAATCAAAATGTTAAAGAGAAAAAAAAAGAAGGTTACATTGAGAATCAGAGGGTTATAGTGAGAATCGTCGTTAGAGCAAAGGTTACAACATGCATCTAAAGGTTACTATAGATTTGAGAATATGAAGGTTACAGCGAGAGTCAGAAGGATGGAGTGAGAATAAGAAGGTGAGATGTTATAGTGAAAAATCAGAAGGTTAGCATGACAAGACAAATCAGCTGGTTAAAGTCAGAATATAAAGGTGAAAGTAAGAAGTAGAAGGTTTGAGTAAAAATAGGAAAGTTACACTGAGTATCAGAAGGTTAATGTGAGAACCACAAGGTTAGTATGAAACCATAAAAGTTTCAGTGACAATCAGTATATAGGTTCCACCAAGACTTAGAAGGTTAAAGCAAGAATTAGAAGGTTGCTGTGAAAATAGGAAAGTTACAAGAAAGATCAGTTGGTTATACAGTAGTCAAAGTATGAAAATCAGAAAGGTTAATGTAAGAATCCTAAGCATAGCATAAAGACATGAAGGCGTTAGTGAAAAGCAGTACGTTACAGCAAGAATCAAAAGGTTAGCGGCGGAATTAGGTTAGTGTGAGAATCTGAATGTTAGGAATTTGACGTTTCTAAAGTATCTGAACGTTACCAGCGAAAACAATATTGGTGCTGATTAAAAAAAAAAAAAAAATGTCAAACATATACTACAGAAAATGTGGGTGCCAACGAAGCCACGTTTGAAGTTTATGCAACATATAAGTGACCAATCTTGCTTCTCTAAAAGTTTGAAGTTGCCGTTTTTTGCAGAGATGATAAAAATAAAAAATAAATGTCTATGCAAGTCTACAAAGAAGCAAAGCATGGATCGGGAGATAAGAAGTATTACGTATTATTTTTAAAAATGGTGTTATAAGATCCTATCTGAAAATTCACTTTTTCATCGAGATGAGACACTTTTTAGCACCGGTACCATGTTTTGGCCGCAAGCATTCCTGCGTTTTTGATCTTGAAACCGGGAATAATTGTACGTAATCTCTTTTGTTACCTGAGGAGAGATGTGTTATGTGCAATACTGTGTAAATGTTGAGAGCCTTCCACGTTAACTTTCATAGAAAACGGTCAATAGGGGGAAAGATATACTTGATTACATCTCACATCCTGAGAGAGCTCGAGGTATGGGGTTTATTTAGATTTTGATGCCGGCTTGTCCATCTGTTTCTCTCTCTGTGTGTGTGTATGTGTGTGTGGTGCCAATGGAATGCCAGGCTCATTGTCCCGTCTGGTGAGATGCCAGTTTGATATTGCCCATCTGCTCTGTCATCTGAAGTGAAAGTATGTGAGTTCTGGGTTGCGGAGAAGAATGATTCAGACACACTATAAATGTCTAGAAGAGCTTTTCTTGATAAGGACTGATGAAGGAATATGGTATGGAAAAGTTTTGGTGTGTATCTTCTGAATGAGATCACTTCCTCAGTCCTGTACATACAGTACACACACACTTTTCTTATGATGTAGCTGACTAAATCATACACTCATACACATACAGTACACCCTTTTTTTATTCTTATTCTTACATACAAATGAACATTACCGGTCTCGACCCAGTGAAGCTCAATGCTCCTAACAGGATAGACCACGTGGAAACCTTTTGACAATTTTGCGGAATTGCACTTAATTGAAGGCAGGATCCCCATCTGTAGCACTGGAGGAATGATTTAAGGTGCAATTTTAGATTTTTCATAAATGTGCGTGCATCTTCATTTATTACTATGATTTGGTTGAGTAGTGGCCTCGTGACCGCTGTGTATATGTGTGTGATAGAGTCAATTAGCATTAACTGCCTGCTGTTCAGCTTTCTGAAATGCACATCCTTCGAGCTTGTTCAAACAGACACAGTTACTGATTAGTGATACTGATATGTGAGCAACGTATTATTAGTCATTCCTTTTGTTTAGTCGTTGCTGACAGGCTTTTGGAATTTAGCCACCAATTTTGCATGGTTGCCAAACTTAGCGTCAGCATTTAATGTATGTTCTTTTCATCATGTTGCGGTTCTAGTCAAGAATCCTCACCTTTTTATTAATGACCACAAGGTATGCTCCCCTTGCATTTGGTGAGTCAGTGTGTTCGCGTCAAGGAACCTTCAAGTCACGACTGAGATTCGCTCCTCTCAAATTCAGTGATTCAGTGTTTTAAGTCGATAAACCATGTGGTAACAACTGAGATTTGTTTCTCTTGTGTTCAAAGAGTCAGTGCTTGAGTCATTTTCTTGGGCATGATCGAAATGTCCTGTTTGCAAATTTAGCAAGTAGTCTTTGAGTCAGTGAACCTTTTGGTTAAATTTGCTTCTTTTAAACTTTTCATTGTAACAGAAAAAGAAGTGTTTTTCTTCAACTTTGAAGTTAAGTTAGGCGTCCGATTTGTTTCCCCCCAATAAACCCCAGCTTCTGCAAATTTTTGGCTACAAGAACTCATCTATGGTTGGTTAGATGATTTATTACATATTACATTGAGATCCAATCAGTGCCAATCAGTATCACCCAGAGAGCCAGTGAATAAAAGTAAAGACTGGGAGGAGAGAGTTATTCTAACACAATAATCAATGATCAAGAATGGAAGCAAATCAGATCAGGATTGAGTCAGATTGCTCCGAGGATGCTTTTTTCTTTTCTTTTCTCCCTTCTATTCTGATTACAAGTGCAAAATTAGGACCTGTGTAACCATACTTTGTATTTAAGTCATTTGTGGACGTGAACAAAATCTCTTTGTGAATTTAGCGAATCATTTTTGATGCATTGAAACCTTTGGATGAAATTAAAAGATTTCCTCCTTTTAAACTGAGTGATTCAGTGTTCAGTTAAGTCAATGGCTATGTTTGTATGAACAAGATTTTCCCAATCCGATTGACATCATTTTGATTAGACGTAATCAAATCAGACTTAACTGGTTACACAAACACTGATCTGAGATCAGTTTGCTTCTATGGAATTTAGTGATTCAAACTTGAAATAAACAAAATCCTTTTTACTCATGACCAAAATGTCCTCCTCTTGCACTTGGTGAGGTTGGTCTTCGAATCACAGAAACTTTTGCTCAGGACCAAGATTTGCTCACCTTGCATTCTGTGAGTAACTTCTTGCTAAAACTCTTCATCCATACACAAAAATTTTAAAGGGATACAAACACCTCAAGCGATCGATATCTTTAATCAGTTCACTTACGCCCAATGCAGACATGCATATACAATACATTACACAAAACATTATCCACCTAGCCAGAGCTAGATAATTAAAACACACATAAAATAAAATACTGTACCTACTGCTTTCTATCTTCTCGAAGAAAGAAAAAAAAATCCTCTGCATCACTTTTGAATCGCTTTATAGTCCCTTTTCATAATTGTAGATCAGATGTGCATTTGAAGAAGAAAAAATCAGAAACTCTCATTTAATATCTTTTACAGAATGAATGAAATGTATAAATTTAATTAAAGTTTGATCGTGCCCTTGATATATAACAATATATTGTGTATCTACCTTTATTATTACAGTCTTTTGTTCACATCCATCAAATTTCATCCATACTTAAACAAAAAGATTCTCTTTTTCTATTTTATGACCATGAAGGAGAGTGAACAGAGAGACCGTTTTAATTAGGTAATTGTTTCTGCTTAATGGTCAGAGTGTTAAGTCTCAAGCTTGACAGTGCCTTTTGACTAAATTAATTACCCTGCCTTTCAGATTAATCACACAGTTGAGCTCCTTTCCAAATTCAGACACATTGCCTTTATAAATTCAGCCCAAATTACTAAAAGAAACAATAAATGCACACTTTAGGAGTTTAACAACATTACCTAAAGTATCCACCTAGTGAATTATAAGCCTCTGATTTTCTTAAGTAGTTAGCTTGACTAATATTAATTCCTGCAATTGTTAACTTTGGATATCTGGACAACAAATTCAATCTATAATAACTAATAACTAAAAATGTTAAACCAAATAATGTGCTGATTTATTAACTCTGGCTATTATGGAGTTATGGAGGAAATAACAACACTAGTCATCATAATCAGCTCTTTCAACGGGGCCACATGAACAGGAAAACGCACTGTATGAGACCCCGAAGCTATGCTACACTTCCCTCGATCACCGGATAAGTTGATGCAGGACCTTCATTTGCTTTGAATCCTGTTAATGCGCCATTGGCCTCAAGCACTACGACGAGTCATGCCCAACCAATTACCCAGCATGCCCTGTCAGTGTACAATAGAGCAGAGAATGTCAAATGGAGAACGGAGCCAGATTTCAGGTGACATTGTGAATCGCACAGTGACCTAGTTAGATACTCTCTCTTTGTCTCTCTCTCTCTCTCCATCTTCCCTCTCTTTTCATCCACTCTGAATGCCTTTTTCTGTCACTCTCAGTCGCTGGTTGGTAGTCTTATAGACATATGTTGCTGAAAACCTGCTGACCGGTTTGGATAAAAGAACCAGTTTGAGAAATAAATGAGCACTGATTTATACAATGTTCAGTTGAACAAATTGAAAATATATTGATATTTTAATATTGATCAGTGATAAGTTTTTTGCCTGCCATGCGAAGGGCCCGGGTTCGATTCCAAGCAACTGGATGCCCCAATAAAATAGGAGGGTTGCATGGGGAAGGGCATTTGGTGTAAAATCCTTGCCAAGTAGATCGAATGGTCCACTGTGGCGACCCCTTGAGGAGACCAAAAACAAAAGAAAGCTACCTGAACTGTGTTTGCATGTGTGTGTGTGTGAGCGAGTATGCACCCAGGTACTTTCCTCTATAGAATGCAAGGTTATATAGATATACACTGATGTTATCCACTGTAAGACAGAGTGTGTCTGCATGTGTATCTTTGTGATTGACTGCCCTCTCCTACTGTAGGTAAAGGTCCTGAAACTTTGTATGCTGGCCAGAAGCTCAACGATAACGAGTGGCATTCAGTAAAAGTGGTGCGCAGAGGCAAGAATCTGCAATTGTCTGTGGACAATATCACCACTGAAGGTAATGGAGGCGCCGGACACAATGTAGGACTAACATGCTAGGTTTGCCTGCAGGTTCTGTGGTTTCCCAGGTTCCACATAGTCCTCAGATTGTCTCAGAAGTGGATCCAAATGCCATTTGAAACTGGTCAAGCTAGATAACTATTTGTTTCTTTTGTAAGGGGACAAACTAAGTCAAACTAAAACAGTGAACAAAATAGTTTACCTGTAAAAAAAAAAAAAAACATTTCAAGCACAACGCTTGTTGAAACAAGTTTACACTGCTGCACCTCTCTCCAGGTCAGATGACTGGAGCCCATACCCGCCTAGAGTTCCACAACATTGAGACAGGCATCATGACAGAAAGACAGTTCATCTCCGTCGTCCCATCCAACTTTGTCGGCCACCTACAGGGATTGATGGTTAACGGCGTGCCTTACCTCGACCAGTGCAAGAACGGTGACATCTCCTATTGCGAGCTCAACGCCCGTTTCGGCATGCGCCACATCATCGCCGACCCTGTAACTTTTAGAAGTAAAGGAAGTTACCTGGCGTTGGCTACATTGCAAGCATATGCCTCCATGCACCTGTTTTTCCAGTTCAAAACCACCAGCTCCGATGGCCTGATCCTCTACAACAGTGGAGATGGAAGTGATTTCATCGTAGTTGAGCTGGTCAAAGGGTGAGTTGCAAACATTCAGTGTACCTCAGATGTTGTCACGCCGTTGATATTTGGTAAAAATCTGTTAATTTTAAGGTAATTAGCTACAACCTGCTGCCTTTAGTATTTGACAGGTTTATGAATCGTTGAGCCAAACTTTGGCATTTTGTTCAAGTAATGAGATTCTTATTCTTTATATTATCATGAGAACTGTGACATTTATTTATTGCCATCTTAATTTTTTGTGAACAGTTGATATTTTACAGAGATTAAATAACTTATGTGAATTCTAAGAGGGTTCAAGAACAATACAAGTTGTGTTTGTTTTACCGCATAAACAGACCTCAGGTCAGAAATTTGAGAAACAAATCAATAAAAGCATTGACATGATTTTATTAATTCAACAATTCTAAATATCGGATTAAAACATTATAATTTCTTGGCCAGTTTAGCATCTTGTGGCATCAGTACAATATGTTATGCATGTACATTAATAGAGAGAATAATGTACAGCAGTATATAAGGTGAAATAAACAATAATAGAATGTACTGGATCAAGTGCTATTTTGTTTAACCTGCTACGTAATATGAGTGAAAGATATCTGTTGGCAAATAAAATATATAGCCTGTTACAGTTTAATTATATACCTGTGTATTGTATCATTAGAACATGACAGCAGCCAGATCACAATACATTATAGTGTATCCCAGAGATAAGTGTTACCCATATGATATATATTTTACTTTTACTCACTACATTTTTCTGATTAAGGTACCTGTACTTTTGCTACATTTTAAAACGGGACTTTTCAGTTGACGATCACACAAAAGTTATTGATTTTCTTATCTAAGGATAATGGTTTATGGAGTCACTCATACCACACCTCTTGTAGAAAGGACAAAAACAAAAGCATTCCACCAGTTCAAACAGTCCAAATTTACAAATACAATCCCGTCTATTTGGTCTCAAAGCTAAGGATTCAAGTCCAAATCAAGTTAAAAGCCCAAGTGATTTACTGTAGCTAACTAGCCAAAGAGTTGTGAACTATTACATGTTTGTTTTGTGTTTCACACCAATAACAATGTTATTTTTTATAACATTCCTATAACGTTAAAGGTGTAGTGCATGCTTCAGCCATCTTGTATCCTGTATGCTTGTAGTATTCCATGGTTAATTGGAATGGCTACTTGCATTATATACTACTAGCAACGAGCTAGCTAAGCTCCTGAAGTAATGAAATCTCTACTAGTCTTGCACATTGGTGTCATCAACACCACCAACTTCAATTTGGTTTAAATCTGTCAGATAGGTATCCAGAAAAATCTGCTGATTCATGGACTACTTGCACTTTTGGTGGCATGCTGGCTTAGAGGTTAGCACTGTCACCTTGTACCTCCAGGGTCCAGGTTTGATCCCTCCTCAGGATTTGTGTGCATGGAATTTGCATGTTCTCCCCATGCTTGGTGGGTTTACTCCAGATGCTCCGGTTTCCTCCCACAATACGAAGACATGCAGATTAGACTAATTGCCCGCAGTGTGTGAATGACAATCGGACATTATGCTCGCAACACAACCTCTTAAGTAGCTGAACTGAAACTCTAAGATATTATAACTTTTGACTAAATGTGTATTTGTGAACCACCAGTGTAAATGAAAAGAGGCTCTTCTGACGGTTTAGACAGTTGTCGATACAGTCATAGTGATATTTGCAGATTTATGACCGTAAGGAGAAATATCACCAGATTGTAAGACAAAGAAAGAGAAATAAACTGCATGTTCATACTGCAAAAATAGATAATGGCATAGTATTTTAATATGAAAATGCTTGGCCCAATATGTTTTTTATTTTTTATTAGTTTTATTAGTTTTTTTAGATTTTATTAATTTATTTAGTACCTTATTTATATGCAATGATGTCTCTTACATGCTATTCTACACTTTCCTCTTGTCACCACCCCCTGCACACACACACACCTTTTTGTCTTTTTTACAATCTGAGATGACTGCATTTTTATTCTGCTTACCAACAAGTAAGGTTGAGCTGCCCTTTCACAGTTCAGACATTTGTACTGTTTTCGTTGCATCGTTTCATGTGAGAACTGAGCAAAATCTGCTGAAATGGGAGAATACCAAATGTCACATCTTTCTGTTTGAACAGCCTTGTCGTTCTTTGACATATTTAGAGCCAAGATTTGTACAAAGCAATAAAACATTTGCATGTTTATCAGAAGCCAACAGCTTTATAAACCATTAAAGATGAAATAGTTGTAGAAACTCACTTTACTCCTAGTTGAACAATAATTCTGTTTAATCCTGGGATCTTTGGGATATTCACCTGAAGTACATGTTAAACCTATTCACATCAATTGTGAATAAACAACAACAATAACATTGAAAAGAAAAGGGAAAAAAAAACAACTTAAACCAGTTATGCATGTTTGGGGATGGATTACGCATTATGTAGATTACCTGTGTAACATTCACATCTCCAAGGTTGTCAGATATTTTCTGAGACCGGGTTTTTCAATTATGCCTACACCACCTTATTAGCACCAACATAGGCACTTATCCTTTAAAATGGTAAGGAATCATAGTTGCCATCACCCAGTCCATTGTCTAGATCGCTTTATCCTGTATACTGGATCGCGGGGGACCTGGAGCCAATGAGAGGCACAAAATGGGGTGCACCCTGCATGGAGTGTTAATCCATTGCAGGACACAAACACAAATGCTCACTCACACACTACGGGCAATTTGAGAAGGACAATTAGCCTAATCTGCATAATAAGTGAGTTAGTGAGTGAGAGTGAATATTCTTCGAATATAATACTGCTGGATTAGTCCTGCTTGTAATTATCACCTTCAGTACTACAAAACATAACAATATAGACTTCACTCTCATATACATCCATTTTATCAGGGATGTATTTTTATGCCATTCTTTTTAAATACCACATATATTATAAAATTTTTTTTATTTTTTATAAATCAATACATGGTTGCAACCATATTTTCTCTAGTACGCTGTTCAGTCTGGAAGTAAGCATTTCCTTGTGTTCTCTAAGGTATATCCACTACGTCTTCGACCTGGGCAATGGACCCTCTCTGATGAAAGGCAACTCAGACAAGCCTCTGAATGACAACCAGTGGCACAACGTGGTGGTTTCCCGTGACACTAACAACATGCACACGTTGAAAATCGACTCCCACACCGTCACCCAGCACTCCAATGGAGCCCGCAATCTGGACCTTAAAGGTATGTGTCACTAATAGCACACATTATGTAGGGTCACCGCAAAAATGTCTGTGGGTCACTAATAATCCATGTTGTTGACAGCCATTCTATGGATACATAAAATAGAAACTGTGTTTCTGTACATTAGTGTTTACAGTGCTGGATTCATAAATTTGTAGACTTGGGGAGGTGCAGGAACCACTCCATCAATTCATTGTTACGCTCATTCTAATGTTGGTGTTTTGCTGTTGTTATTTATTTACAAGTCATGAAGATCTTGGTATCTAGTTCAGCACTGCAGCCTATCTAGCGGTAGTTTTGTTAGCCATAGTATGTTTCATCTAAGACATTCAACTTTTTTTTAAATTTTATGTTAAACATACATAGTAGTAGGGCATTCTCAGACAGGGTTAGCTAGGGTCAGTCTACAGCTAACTGTACACTGGCTACTCTTTGTTCTTTTATTTTACCTTAGAGAAAGAGTAAATTGTTCTAAGACAAGGTTTAATCTACGTACAGCTAGCAGCAGACTAGCTTTGCTTTTCTTCTTCCTTTATTCATTTACAGTGGCTTCCGGTCAATACGGGGCGCAGGGGCGCCGCCCCCCTTAAAGTTAGGCAGAGAAGAATGCTCCTTTAACATTTAGTTATTTAACATAATAATTATTTATTTTAATAATGAAATAAAGTCATTTAGGCACAAAATTCCGCTGTATTTCTTAATATAATTTATTTGCAATTAAAAATTTTTTTTTACGTCCATTTGTGTTCACGTACGCGGGGCGCCGGACAAACGAGTGTCTATGTAGGCACGTAAACCTTTTAAAAGCATGTGACTTGAGGCTGAGCTCTGATTGGATTTTGTCAAATCATCCTGGGTCGCAGCGCAGTGCGCCCTGAACCCTCCCACTTTTGTTCTTAGCGAATCAATGTTGTTTTTAAATATTTGGGCTCATGTGATTGGACCATTCTCAACGAGTCTTTTCCAGCACTTCTTACGGCCAGCGCAGCTGCTGACTGGATGCGATGTGAGTCATGCCTTTATTTTATACTAGTAGTAATGATGCTTAATCACCTGATAAATGGCTATTTACAGGCGAGTATTAAAAGTTTAATTTAAATTTGGTTAAAAAAAATTTTTTTTTTTGCACCAGCCGCCACTGTTCATTTACCTCAGTCTACAGCTAATTTATTTGCAATAAATTAGCTGTAGACTTTCATTTACCTCAGGTGAAGCAAGGCATTTTCACACGGGTAAAACTTGAGTTAATCTACAGGTAGCAGTAAACTAGCTGTTTTTTTTTTAAACCACTTTCATTTACCTCATGTGAAGTGAGGCATTCTTACACAGGTAAAAATTGAGGTAACCTACAGCTAGCAGTAAACTAGCTGTTTTTTTTTTTAAAATCACTTTCATTTACCTCATGTGAAGTGAGGCATTCTTACACAGGTAAAAATTGAGGTAACCTACAGCTAGCAGTAAACTAGCTGTTTTTTGTTTGTTTTTCCCCCATTCATTCACCTCAGGTGAAGTAAGGCATTCACACACAGGCAAAGCTTGAGTTAATCTAAAGCTAGCAGCTAAGTAGCAGCTTTGCTTTTTTCCCCACTTTCATTTACCTCAGGTGAGTAAGGCATTCACACACAGATAAAAATTGAGGTAACCTACAGTACAGCTAGCTGTAAACTAGCTTTGTTTTTCTCCCTTTTATTTACCTCAGGTGAAGTAAGGCATTCACACACAGGTTAAACTTGAGGTAACCTATAGCTAGCTGTAAACTAGCTTTGTTTTTCCCTCTTTCATTTACCTCAGGTGAAGTAACTTTGGAAGGTCCTCACCCCCATCACTGCTGATTTGCCACTGTTGTTCCCTTGATCAAGAACCTTAACACTCAAATGTACTAATGTATAATAAGATAAAAAGTTGCTCAGGATAAGGGCATCTGCCAAATGCCATACATTTTGCTTACATGTCTACAAAGTATCTTCCTGTTCATCCTTAATAGTTACATGTCAATGTTAAGATTTGTACCGGCATTTCTTTTCAGTTCAGTTCTTCAGTAAATGCTTTTCATAGGGAAAAAAATAATAATAATGCACAGGAATAAATATCAGAGCTGTGTTTTTTTTTTTCTTTTTTTTTTTACTCATATTGTGATATGGGTATAAATTGCCTGTTTTTTAAAATGTATTATTTTTAATTATTATTTTTCATTCCTTCTACCGCCTTTTGTAAAGATTGCTGGCTAGTTGATGTCAGATTCCGCCAGCAGTCCAGGGAGCAACCTTGTTGTTGTTTGAAGTCATAGGTGCACCAGAATGTCATCAGATCTTGTCACGCCATGTGTCCGGCCCATCTGAGTTTCTGCTCTCTGGCATCTTCTTGAACTTGGCTTGCTGTTGAATGTATTCATTTTGGAAGCTGTCTCTGAGTCAGTTCTTCAGGATTCTGCGTTTCATCGCTCTCTGCTTTGTCTGTAGCTTCTTCTCTTTTTTTCCCCCTAGTATCGTTCTTTCCTTGTATAGCTAAGTGTGGGTAGGGCAGTGGAGTTGAACAGTTGGGCGCGGGGGGAAATCTTTCGTGTTTGTGAGCACGTCTTGTATGCTTTTGAAGCTATGTCACGTTCTTTCATGTTGAAAAAAAAAAGAAAGGATATTTTGCTGTTTTTTCATTTTTTATTAGATAAAATAAGCTAGCAAGACAGCTGTAGTCCTTATGCAGCTGAAAGGCTATCAGCAATTTTTAAGAGTAAGGTTGTCTTGTTTGTTGCCTAAAGCAGGAGGTAATGTTGTGAATCAGTGAATGCACCTCGAATTAGAATATGACCATTTCATTTATTTGACTGGTTTTCCTGCATAACTTGAGCTTCAGTTATGATTGGATCTTCAAGTGCTTACAAAAATGTTTCAACCGTGTTATGCAAAAATTATTTCGCAGCGCGTCGTACCAAAATGCTCTGGCATGCTTGGTTTGCCCCATGAAATAACACCCAGTGTCTCTTTTCTACTCCAGTGCCTCTGTACCCGCTTGGACGCTTATGAATGAACCGTTGTTATATACAGTAACTGCTTGAACCAAACGTATGGGTTCATAGGAAACACAACCAGCTAGCAACTCACTCCTCCTGTGCGTATTTTAATGCTGTAATTATATTTCTCTTTAAATCACTGAGGAAATGTTTAAAATATTTATTACTGACGTCCTACTGATAAACTAATCCACTTTGAATAAGGGCTAATGACAGTGTTTAAATTTTTCTTGCATGTTCAAACACTGACACATTTTTGAAGTAATATCTGCTGTGAAAATAAAAACCTTTCATTAGTATTTTGGATTAAACTTTAATCAGGTCAGCTGGCTTGATCGGTGTGTTCTTTCCAAAGCTATGATGAAACCTGATGGTTTGACAGAAAAACACTCAATTACCTACAGTTTAAGGGAAATGCAAGTCCAGACCCCTGGATAATTGTCTAATTTCATTCAAGAGCACAGTTTTCTATCTGGCAGTAATCTCAAAAGCTACAAATAACGCAGCACATAAATTCAGCGCGGGGGAACAAAAATAATATTGCAAATTTTACCCTTGCCGGGAAACAGATAATCCCTCTCATCCTCCACATGTGTTCAAAGTTGAAACCTTTCATACCTACATTAATGCTTGGAAATTTGTATGTATGCTGTAGACAGACTATATCATCACAGAACCAGGCAGACCGAGTTCCTCCTGTCAGTCAGGAGACTTTTCGTCTCACTCTGATGCTCCTACCAGTGCCGATAAAATACGCCTGTGGTTTTCACACTTCTGATTAAGACCTTCTGGAGGATGAAAAATGATGTGATATGAAGCAGTCTCTCGAGCAGTACACCAGGGTGGAAAGGAGTCTATTACAAATTTACTTGGCGTTTTGATCATGATGGGAAATAGTCTGTATTGATAAACTAGTGCTTGTTAGTGAGTTTGATATCTGAAGTTTTTGTAAACTGTATATTAAAGCATTGTGGTATAATATGTATAAGGGGTAAAGATTGACGGGGCATGTTGGAAATACAAAAGTATAGACTGTATATTCCTGAATTTCTAATGAACCAGACTTGTTTGTATTTTTAATGTATTCTTGAGAAACAGTTGAACAAAAACAAATTTTTGCCAAGTTTTTGCTCTCATTTTCAGTCCGGTACCTGTACCTGAGCAGTTTCAGAGGAGTGTTTTTTTGTTGGTTTGTTTGTTTTTTAAGCCGCACAATAACTTATGAATCATTCAAGCATAAAAACCAATCTTACTGAAGAACCAGTGTGAAACAGGTGCAGAGATGACAGATGATCAGGCCGGTGATTAGTATACTGGTGGTGCTGAATGCTGAGTGGTGGAACAGATGAGAGGGGAAATGAGGTTGCTGCTGAGGTTGCGATATATAAACAACCAATTTTTAAAATTGTGTCGCAACATTTGTTTTTATTGTTTCATTGAATAAAAAAATAATAATAGTTGGTTCAAGACTTATATATATACAGTGGAACCTCGGATTGCGAGTAACGTGGTTTACGAGTGTTCCTCAAACCGAGCAAATATTTTTAATACATTTTTAATCAGAAACCGAGCGAGTATTAGTTTTCGAGTGCCAAGTATCATGTATCACTCATGCGACTCTTATTTTGACACCGAGCGGCAAGTGATCACAACTGAGCCAATGATTTTACTCTCTCTCGCGCTGCGAGAATTATGGGTAATTGTCTCCCCTGCTGCGTCCCCTGTGTCAAAAGAAGAGTCCCCTGCTGCGTCTTAGTGCTCGTCTCTTATAATCAACATCTCCCTCTCTCTTCTGTGTGCGTGCGCGTAATTTGACACTGTGCCCCACACACACACACATACACACACATTTTACACACACACACTTACTTTGTGTGTGCGCGCGCATGCATAATTTGACACCAACAAAGACACACACACACACAGAGCTCCCCGGCTGCACAGACACGCTTTATTTACACAGAAAACTCAGCTCTGTCGCAATGCTTTTCAAAGGTAAGGTGCTGGTTCATTTGTTATTTGTTATTTTTTACTTTACAGCAGTGATTCCGTTAGTCTGCTCACGCGAGTATCACTAGAGAGATTTCATTTTTCCCCGTTAAAACAGTGTTTCCATTGTGTATGTTAGTTGTGAAACTTAAAAGGCGAGGTGTGGGATGGAGAAGGAGTTTTACTGTTTAAGACGAGGCGAGGGGCTAATTCCACACACACACACACACACACACACACACAGACACACACACACACACACACACACATACAAATACACGGCACCTGCGCGCACAAACGGAAACACTTAACTGTCTGGATTTATTTGTACTTTTAAAAATAAATGTTAAGTGCAGGTTAATTTGTTTTATCTTTACTTTATATGTTGTATTAATTATTTTTATGTATTCATTGTTTTGGGCTGTAGAACGAATAATTAGAGTTTTCATTATTTCTTATGGGAAAAGTCTATTTGGTTTACGAGTGTTTTTGGAATTCGAGGCAGCTTCCGGAACAAATTATGCTCGTAATCCAAGGTTCCACTGTATATAT
>QMIH01000128.1:483152-510241 GCA_003987875.1 Clarias batrachus
ATATATACACACACAGGGTGGGCCAAAAGTAGGGTTACAGTTACTTCATTACTACATACTTACATACTTCATCTGCTTCACCTTCACAATCAGATATAAAAATTATTATTATCAACAAGGTGGACTTTTAAGAGATTAAATGTTCAATGTTCAAAATGTCTAATATGTAATTATAATATATTTGGCCCACCCAAGTCCATTTTATGATATACTAAATTTTTATTATTTTTATTTCATGATATGTTTTAAGTTATAATAATAATATATATTGCATATCTTGTCATGTTACTAAGAAAGTCCTGAAACCTAGTTAAAGCTTAGAAAGTGGTGCCAGCAGAGCCTTCTTCCAAAAACACAAAATAATTATTTCTTCACAGATTAATTTGTGGTGAGTCCAACAAACACAAGTCATCGCAAAAAGTCTGTGAGTCGAACAGATTCTTCAAGACAACCAATAAGACTAGAGCAGGCTCTTGTTAACACTTGCAAAAATAGATTTTCATACTGTTAAGCTGAAATTGGTCTCACTCTCTCTCTCTCACACACACATGCACACATACTCCCCACAACCGAATGTGGGATACGTTCGGGAATGGTACTTGTTATTTAAATAATAATCTTAATCTAGAGTATCTTCAGAATACTCTACAATAGTCAAGAAGATGTGCAAGATATGGCGGAAGAGGCGAACCAAGCAAAAGGATGCACAGCAAAAAAACTGGGTTATAAATAATCCGGCCAGGTCAAAGTGAAATGGAATATATGACCGAAGCCAGCAAGCATTTGTTTTTCTTTGTTCTAATTCTGTTTGTTCAGCTTTCACATGCGTGTCTGCTCCAGATGTACTGGTACACTAGTGCCGGTGTGCATGTGTGCGATCATGTGCATTCGGTTGAAGGGCAAATAATACCAGCTCCCTGTGCCAAGCCCAAATCCGCTAGCCAAACACACCGTCTGGCAGCTGTTGTGGGCTCGTCACCTTGAAAAATGTGTGTGTTCTTGTTCTGGCCTGTAACAGCCACCTGCAATTCGCTAACTGCGCTGAGAAATGTAGCCTCACAGCTGTTTAATATCAAGAAAGGTCACGTCAGCTTAAAGCTCTACTAACTTAAAGGTATTGTTCTTAATGTGGCGCGACTCTGATAAGCTTTAATTATTGTACCTGGCCAGTTCACACAGCACTCTTTTTGTTGACAGTCTGTGTACAAGGTAGTGTTATGACTAGGACTGGGCGATAAAACGGTATCGGTATTTATTGACGGTAGACCATTGTCGATAATGATAAAAAATAACATTCGGTATGAAGCGCTATAGTTTTATTAAAATGCGGCTGGCTGACTGAGCATGCGCCTTGCCTTAATCTCAACAGCCAATGAATGAGCGTGGCACGAGTGACCAGGAAACAGCCAATAAGCTCACGCAGCCACTTCGCGTTGTGTCATCACCAACTCATCTCAGTATAACACATGCGAAAATGAGTGCCGTGCCACGCAGTAGGGATGAGATTGTGGATCAAAAATGATGCATCAGTTCACCAGTTTTTTTGGTGTCTTTTCTTCTGAACAACAATGTTGTGTGTAAGCTTTGAAAAAAAAAAAAAACATCCCGGCCAAGTATGGAAACACAAGCAACTTGCTTGTGCGATGGAGAGGTACTCGGCACTAATGCCTTATAAAAAATCCTCCAAGCGATACAATGATATAACCCACGCGATCACGTACTACATTGCCAAAGAAGTATTAAAAGAATTACTACAAAGTGTAGGAAAACAGTGGACAAGCCGCACGTGTGACCCGTACATCAGCTAAAGCGTACATTTTAATGACAACTGGAATCTAAAGAGTAAATGCTTGGACACCGCATATTTTCCCGGAAACACCACGGGTGAATTTATTGCGCAAACCCTCCACGTGTGCATCACGACTGACAACGGGGCGAATATGGGGAGCCGCTTCACTCAACAACTACACTCGTCACGGTGTTTTGGCCACCGATTACACTCAGCTATCTGTGAGTAAAGTTAATGAATAGTTGTATAATCATCCACATATAGTTTCTTTGGATGTAGTGCTACATGAGCGCAACTTCCCAATAGTAAGCAAACTTGCAAAAAAATACTTGTGCATCCCAGCCACCAGCAACCCCCCCAGAAAGAACTTTTAGCACAGGGGGTAATGTAGTCACATTCACAGCATTAAATCCAGAGATAGAGGGAACCAACTTGTCTTTCTTGCTCACAATTTGTAATGTTKCAATGTACAGGTATATGTGAATAATGATGGTTGGTTCCTCTACTCGAAAGCTTATATTTGATTATTATAATTTGAAATTATAATTTGACTATTAAAATAATTTGCCTTAGTAATGTTGGTAAATTAAAATAAAGTGGTTAAATTCAATTTTTTTTCTACTGGTCTTCATTAATAAATATTCAATAATTACAGATACCGAATGATATGAAACATTATATCGTGATAAAAAAAATTCTGTATCGCCCAGCCCTAGTTATGACATTGCATTTAAGGTCTAGAACAAGTTTGCTTTTCCTGGATCTTTAAGTGGTGGCACGGTGGCGTAGTGATGAACACTGCACTTCCAGGGTCCGGGTTCCATTCCCAACCGCGTGGAGTCTGCATGTTCTCCTGTGATTGGTGGGTTTTCTCCGGGTACTCTGGTTTCCTCCCACAGTCCAAGGACATTCAGATTAGGCTAACTGGCGTTCCCAAATTGCCTGTAGTGTTTGAATGAGTGTATGAATATTGACTGGAGTTCCTACCACGGTCATAAAATGAGAATTAATAAATGATCACCATTTGCCTCCACAGTCCCTAGTAGGACTACAGAGGTCCCTAAATGGATGGACGGACTTTGGTCAGAAAAATGGAATTTCCTTTTTACTTAAAGTTCAGTCCATTATGCCACAGATGTACAACGAGTGTAAATACACCAAAGTGCCTTGCCCAGTGTTATGACATTCAAATAAAAATAGAGCCAAAACTTGTATCAGCTTGACTCACTCTGTGATGCATGTTTTCACAGCTGCCTTTATAACAGTGTATGGCATTTGGATTAAGCTTTTTATAAATGTTTATCAGCGACATGGTGGCGTAGTAGTGGACACCCCTCCAGGGGTGACTATGGTGATGTGGCCTGTGTCCATCGAGTTTGTAAGTTCATCCCATCCTTGCTAGGTTGGAGATGCAAAACAACAGTGCTACCTACTACATTGTTTTCACCTTTAATTTATTTATAGTAAAGTGAGGGCAAAAGAACTGGGTCTACATTGCCCCGGAGGGGGGCAATTTACCACTCCAAAAAGTCCCATAGACTTAACATTGAGACCAATTTTTGACAGATTGTAGCAAGAATTCTGTAGTAAGGAAAAATTTATCACATTTGAAGAGGTTTGCAAGCTGTGTCAGAACATACCCTGCAAGAGGGTATACATTGTACCCCTGGGGCGCAAGAGGTGCCCAAATAGGCTCCACTGACATGACAGGGAACAAATCCCATAGACTTAACACTGAGACCAACTTTGACAGATTCTAGCGCACAGCAAGAAGTTGGTAGAAATGTCAAATTCACCACATTTGAAGAGGCTTGCAAACTGTGTCAGTTGTACCCCTGGGGCACAAGAGGTGCCTACATTTGCACAATTAACATATAATGGTAACTTCCATAGGAACTTTGAAAGTGAAGCTAACTGTGGATCCCATTGTCATAGCGACATGGGGGAAGCAACCAAATGAGTCTTTCATGTTTATCATGATCCTAATGAGCCCCCTAGCAACATTGGTAGGATGATACTAACATGATTAGCATGCTGTTAGCATGATGCTAGTATGACTAGCATGTTAGCATAATGCTAGCATGACTCCAGTTTTTTGCCACGGCAAGCACCACTCACATTTTCTTCAGAAAATTTACCTCTCTAGTTTATTTAATAATATTATTTGATTTAACAACTCTTTAATTAATAATAATAATAATAATAATAATAATAATAATAATCATTATTATTATTATTATTTTGTAAGTATCAGAGAAAACATTTTAGACTGCTCGGGTCTTAACTCTCTTGACTTGAATACACTGCTTGAGCTCTCTAAATGAATGTTTTCTTTGCAGTCGCTTGAATCGATACACATAAACAAAATGACAGTTCCGGGTTTTCGTCACAGCTCACATGCTAATAATGGTTGTGAAGTCAAAAGACAGAACCTGCACCAGCCCCCAATCTTTTTTTTCCTTCTCTGTCTCTCTCTCTCTACACTGTAATGAATCTGGCAGGTTGAAATTCTTTCAGTGAAATGATGCTGGTTAAAAGGCACTTAGGTGTAAATGAATGTGCTCATCTCAAAGCCTGAACTGTGACTTGCCTAAATGGATGTTTCAGACTTCAGCTCAGAAGAGAGCTCCTTCCGCCCCCCTCCCCCTGGTCTCCTTCTTCCCTAGACATTTTTAAATGAAACATTCTGTAAGATGATCGTGTCTTCCTTGTGGAATATCTGAAACGGCCGAGAAAAAAACCATCCCTGCTATTTCCTTTTGAAAAATGTCGACAGAGGGAAACGTCCTCGCTGGCCTGTATTACTGCCAGGGATATGGATATAAGACAGGAAGTGGTGATCATACTCTCAAAGCCCACCCCACCGACTTATGGGGACAGTTAAAAACAAAAAGAAAGACAGAAAAGGAAAAGATCAAAAACAGTTCTGCTTTTTAAGCATTACTTATTAATGGACTTGGGACCAGACTTCATTTGAGAGGTCCTGGAGCAATGAAAGGGAATACATTAATCACAAGTGGACATTATAGATGTATGGTGTATCACTGGTGGTTTGAGAAGATACAGTGGGGAAAAGTGCATTTTCCTTTAAAGGGACACAAACTGAATACTAAATATGCTTTATGACCGAGCAGAAATTTGCACGAAGGTTAAAGGAGCTTTTAATGCCTTAAACATTGTTAAGGTAAATAAGTGTTTAGTATATAACAACTCCAGGCTGGATAACATATTAAGGCAGCATTCTTGATCAATTTGGTTTATATTTACCCCCTTAAGAGATCAACCTTCTCTCTGCCTTCATTTCTCATTTTAAAGACCATAACTGTGACAGTATCCTGAAGCAGCTTTAGCTTCACTATGACCAATGTGACTCAAGAGGTACTGTAGCCATGACAGGGATCTGGAGCTATGTCGATAAAGGAGGAAATTGCTCGAACCCGGACATCGCATCCTACAAGATGATTTAGGATCAAAATAAAGGGATGAAAGGCAATGGTGTTGAAATGATCCAGATGGAAATCGTTGCACCACTTTTATTAGGAACGGTTTATAGGGGCTGCATACTGTACGCCAAATAGAACAAACCTACTTAAATGCTTATTGCAATAGATGGACGGCTTTGTAATCTTTACAAAGTTAAGATTGTAATTTAATAAGATGTCTGATACAGTATGTATAAACTTTTTAAAGAATTTTGCAAGGCATGTCCAGACTGTTACTGTTTATAATAGAGGAGGGCCATTAAATGTAACATCGACAAAAACAAAACAGTTGTTTTACAGTATCTTAATAATGTCGCACCCTTTCTGGTTTATTTAGCACTAGCTGGAATTTTGGAATTGTATAGTTATCGCAGATTGACAGACATGCAGTACTTTAACTGATCAGTACATTTTTCAAAGGCAATTGCACACGCATTAAAAAAAAAATACAGCACCATCTGTTGAATTTTGGAATGAACTAGAACCATCTTATTATTATTTTTTTAATGAGGGCATTTTCCATTGAAATTAAATAAAACATTTTCACCTGTCTAAATCCCATTAAAATTCATTCAGTAGTTTTACATGATGCGTGCACAAACAAAAAATTCCAAAAAACATCTTGATGTGTTTTAAAACTCCTCTTACATCCCCCACAAATATATATTTTTTTTCCCGCAAATATATTCAATGTACAGACACACAAACTTTACGATTGTATTTTATGTATAGATTAAGAGCAAAGTAGCTTGATAGTGTATAGGGCAAATTACAATTAATAGAATTATATTTAGAGTTTTGTTTGCACCATTTTTATTAAAAATAAAAAAAAATACTACTTATACAATACACCACAGTATATAGACAAAAGCATTTGGTCAAACCTGGAATGGCATTGTATCCAAATACATACTTCAATATGAAGTCTGTTTTCCTTTTACAGCTTCCACTCTTGGAAGGCTCTCCACAAGATTTTGGAGAGTTTCTGTGGGAACGCATTTATGAAGCAAGGCACTGTTTTTAGACGAGGAGACCTCACTCGCAATCTCCGTTCCAGTTCATCCCAAAGGTGCTTTATGTGGTTGAGGTCAGGGCTCTGTGTTCGGGCCAGTCAAGTTCTTCTACACCGAACTCATCAAATCATGTCTTTATACAGTAGTCCTTGCTTTGTGTACTTTGTGTAAGTTGCACAGAAGCCTTGTCCAATATACACTATACTGTATACTACAAAGCAAAAGTTTTGACACACCTTCTAATTCCATGCTATTTCCTGATTTTTATTTCTTTCTGCATTGTAAAACAATGCTCAAGGCGCCCAAAATATGCAGTGCTCTTGAGATGTGTCTGCTACTGCTATGTTCTGTAAATCCTTCATAACGGCTCTCATCTGAGATGATGTTTATTAATTGGTGATTTCTGAGGCTGGTAACTCTAAATGAACTTCCCCTCTGAAGCAGAGGTACGTTTTGGTCTTACGTTCCTGGGATGTTCTTCATGTTCTTCCAGTTTCATCATGGTGTTTGATAGGTTTCACAAATGCACTGGACAAAACTGTTCTTGCAATAACTATTCCATAAAGACTGACCTTCGTGTTTTAAAGTACTGTAACAACTGTCTGTTACTTAATTCCATACTGTATGTTGTTCCATATCTTCAGTATAATGTAGGAAATAAATCTGGTGCTGTCTAAGGCAGGCTTAATTTAGTCTCATTATCTGAATGGTTAACACGTGCAGGGCTATTATAGCTCCTGTGGAGGGATCTGTGGTGGGAAGCAATATGGAAGGAAGGAAAGGTAGTGGAATAAAAAACAACCTTGTCAGCATTTTCACTGTTTAAACTGGGTAACAGAGAGTCTTTGTTTCGGAGGAGCTTAAACCTGCTGACTCGTTAATTTTTATTTTTTTATTATTTTTTTTAATGATTCAAGCATTACAGTATATCTGTTGCACATCCATTCTCCGGACAGAATACCCAACTCTAATAGCGCATCCAGAAACACGCTGTGATATTCTCAGCAGCGCAGCTTAATCTCCATGCCTTCTTTTCCCTGCCTGGCCATCTTGACTGCTAGTGCAAAACTCAAGGATATTGCACAGGGAGTCCCAGTTTGCCGTGTAGGCAGCTTTACTGGGCTTCTGATTGGTTTTTATTTGCAAAAGAGCGTTTCTCGAGACCCGGCTAGGGAGTGTTAGATACGTCTGAGCCTCCACTTCAAACAGAAGAGACTCTCCGAGTCGGTTTTAGAGAGATTACGGAGAGAAAATGGCTTCCATCAGAAAGGCCATAGACGTTTATTTCGAACAAAATCGCAAGACACATAACAAGGAAAGCACTATGCACTTGTGCGTGGATGGGACTCTAAGTGCCTTATTAGACCAGGGGAAAAAAAAAAATATTCCAACGAGCACTTTAGATCACGTTTCAGAAGTGTCAGATACATGTATCATCATTTTCGAGTTTTAGAGAGAGAGAGAAGGGGAGAGAGAGAGAGAGACGCACAGACACACTTCAAAGTGATACGGATACATTTGCTGCCATCTTGGATTAGTTCCAGCTTTGTGTATCGAAGTGCCACTGTAATTGCTGGATTCGTTTGACAGGGCTTAGGTGCTTTGGATGTCCTAAGCAGTCATGCCGTCATTTCTAAGCCAGTTAGCTGTTGCTGAAACAGCAGCTTAGCTCAGGCTTCCTTCATTTTTTTTTAATCTACGCCATGCCAACTCATTAGCATGAAACGCAATCGAAGGGTGCATTCCAATTTCAGTAAACATCCTGCCTAGCGTATAGACGCGGCGCAAACACTGCGAGTCGTGTATGCTAATGTTTGAAGCTATTAACAGAAATGTGTAGGAGCTTGTGAAGTTAATTAGCTTATAAATGGGGCCTTGAAACAACAAACTGGCCCTGTGTCGTTTTATTAGTGATATACAACAAGCAGAGGTAAATGAAAACCAACATTTTTTAATTGATACATGAAACTGGTTTGTAATTGAAATTACACTTACTGTAGTCTTTAGATGAGTTGTTTCATGAAGAGTCCCTGTAGGCTAATCGGTGCTTCCCAAAGTGTTTCCACGTGATTCCTTTAATTAGCCAATTAACAAAACATCTGTGAAATGGAAGCAGGGAAGCATCCAAGTGTGCCGTGTTGGAGGAATCAAGGATTTTACTGAAGTAGAGGAATTAATTGAACTCTAACTCTGCACTGTACACTCTACAGAACTCACTGTAAAAGCAACGCACAGTACATTACAGTACGGTGTAATACTCACTCACCTACTGTGCATTTTCTTTTAGTGTCTCATTCAGTTCAGTTTAGTTGTCAGCATTGTCGTCTCGCACCACCATCGTTGAGGTTCTGTACTAACCTCTGGTCCTGTGTGTGCATTTTTAAATTACCTCAGGTGTATGATTTTATCATTTAATGAGAGGAAGCTTATCTAACTTGGGACTTGAATGAAGACGTAAAACCGGTTGACATTTACAGAAGACCTCATGACCTGTATGGCGATGACGCTGTCAGACGCGGGGAAATTTTTGAACGGCGTAAACATTTTAAAGAACACCCTAAGTCCATGAATGACGGGGCGACTCGGAGCCCACTGCAGGTGTTCATTGTAAACGTTCAGCAAGTATAACTTCTGATCCTTAAAAATCCATATGGATAAAACACCGCCGTCTGTCTGTGTGAACTGGACACACGATCATTAACGAACACCCCTCCCCGTACAGTCCTGACCTCGCTCCAAGCCATTTCCACATATTTGGGTCATTAAAGGAGTTCCTGGCAGGCCAGTGTTTCAGACTTTCTGCCTTGGTAGTGTTGCTTGGATAAGTACATTAGTGTAACAGGGAATTATATAGAGAAATAAAGGGAGTTTTACCTCTCGTAATTAAAAAAAAAAAAAAGTTTGTCCAGGTTTGCCACAGACAAAGAACAAATTTTTTATTTTTTTTTACCCCCCTGATTTTCTTTCCTTAATTTAGTCTTGTCCAATCCTCTCCGTCACTAGGGGGCTCCCACATTAAGGCTACTACTACCAATCAGCCGGGAGGGCCGAAGACTATCACGTGTTTTCTCCGAACCACGTGACGCCAGCCGGCCGCATCTTTTCGAACTGCTGCGTCGTAACACACTCGGAGGACAGCGCTATCCGCTCCTTATCCGAGCTCACAGACGCTCTGTTTGGCTGTAGAGCCGTGATTAATGTGGGAGCACTAAGTACCTCTCGTCCCTCCCCTCTGAGAGAGCTCGGCCAATCAGCTCTCCCTAGACCTCCATCTGCGAGAGGTTACAGCATCACCCGGGATTCGAACTGGCGATCTCCGGATGATAGGGCGAGCACTTTAACCACTGCGCCACTTGGAGGCCCAAAGAACAAAATTTAAGTGGTCTTGAAAAAAAAAAAATTGGGAAATGAGTATGAAATAAGTGTAAATCGAAATGATCAGGTTGCACCCTGTGAGTCATGTGTTTATAACAGTACATGCAGCCTACTGAATATTTTGATGCGAATGTAAATTCAGCAGTTCCTGATGGAGTTTGTAACAAATGCTTCTTTTATTTATTATTGAATACTTTCTGCACATTAAGCATCTGGTTACGCACTTGGGAAGGGAGTTGCATAAATGAAATGTTGAGCGTGTGGGAGGCTTTTATGTAAAATCATACAGGGCATTCGAGAAGTTCTTCTTCAGGGACGATCTGATTCATTCTGAAAATCCATTGGACTTTTTCCAATGCCACGCCACTGGACAGCAATGTTTTTTTTTTTTTTTTTGCCTTTCAAAGTACAATCTTTCAAAATTAATATCGTTCAATTTTGTTGGAAAGCGAATGCATGTGCACTCTGCGTCTCACATCTCCCTTGGATTGTAGAGTACTTTTCTCATAACGCTATTAACCCGAAGCAACAATTTCAACAAATTATATTAGACTGAGTGGCCTTGATCTTTGATCCATAGTGGAATAAAACATACGCTCGTCCTGAAGCATAATTAATCATGGCGACATGCTTGTCACCTTTCCCAAAGAGATATTTTCCGGAGCTGATTTATAAGCCTTTTTTTTAAAAATTTTTTTCACAAAAGTAAAACACTTGATGTTGATAATATCAGAGCATGATTACACTATGACTACCTTGCTATAAAAAAATAAATAAATTAAACCCGCGTCTCTTTTATTGGCGATTGTGTCTAAGTGCAGCTGTGGAGAATAAGCTGTGAGTGTGTCATCAATCTGCACCACAGTGCAATCAGTCGATTGTTGGGCACGAAGCTGTGATCAGCAGAAAAGTCTGGAGAGATAGAAATGGGGTAGACGTTGTGAATTATAACATTTTTTTTCATCTGGACTACTTTCACAGGGATAAAAAAGTAGCGATAAAAGGTTAAAGTGGAGTTTTTTATTTTTATTTTTTATTGCCAGATTCTGATATACAGCCGGGTTCATAAATTCTGGAACAAAGATATATGTGTTTTTTTTTTAGCCGCTTGCCCTCTTTTCATTTGAATTTTTTTTTTTAATACAATATGAGAGCAAAGGTAAGGCTTTCAGCTTTAATTTAAGCAATTTAACAGAAGTTCAAGGCTTTTTTTTGCACACACATACCCATTCTGTGGGCTCATAACTAATGGAACAAATGTCTGACAAGTACTTGCATTGGCGTAGTGGTTAGCACTGTCGCCTTGCACCTCCAGAGTCCGTGTTCGATTCCCGGCCAGGTACGATTCCTGTTTCTGTGTGCATGAAATTTGCATGTTCTCGATGTGCTTGGTGGGTTTACTCCGGGTCCTCTGGTTTCCTCCCGCAGTCCAAAGAAATGCAGATTAGGAAAATTGGTTCTCAAATTGCCCATAGTGTGTGAATGATTGTGTGTCATAAGTCTCCTGGGATAGCCTCCAAGCCCCCTGCGAATCTGTATACAGGATAAAGCGGTATAGGCGATGAGTGAGGTTCAGGTATAGGTCCAGGTTTGATTCCCAGGTCAGGTCTGTGTGCATGGTGTTTGCATTTTGTTTTTTTTTTCCCCTGATTTCCTCCCTAATGTTCAATCCCTCCCCGACACTAGGGGGCTCCCAAATTAAGGCTACTACTACCACTCAGCCGGGAGGGCCGAAGACTATCACGTGTTTCCTCCGAACCACGTGACGCCAGCCGGCCGCATCTTTTCGAACTGCTCGCTCACACACCGTTGGGAGCGTCGTAACACACTCGGAGGGCAGCGCTATCCGCTCCCTCTGTTGCGCGAGCTCACAGACGCCGCTGATTGGCTGTAGAGCCGTGATTAATGTGGGAGCACTAAGTACCTCTCATCCCTCCCCTCTGAGAGAGCTCGGCCAATCAGCTCTCTCTAGACCTCCGCCTGCGAGAGGTTACAGCACCACCCGGGATTCGAACTGGCGATCTCCGGATGATAGGGCGAGCACTTTACCTCTGCGCCACTTCGTTTGCATGTTCTACCCGTGCTTGGTGGGTTTCCTCTGGGTATGCCAGTTTCCTCACAGAGCTCAAATTGTGTCTGTGTGCCCTGTGATTCAATTGGTACCCTCTTCAGGCTGTACCCTGGCTTGTTTACAAACGTTACCTGTTCTTGGCTCCAGGCTCTCCGTGACCCTGAACAGGATTGCCGTATTGAATGAATGAAATAAAGCAGAGTAAGCTAATTGGCATTTTCAAATTGCTTGTAGTGTGTATGTGTGAGCGCGCTTGTGTGATCTACAATGCATTGCCGTTCCAATCCGGCCTCGTCAGACACTGTACAGGATGAGTAAGAGGCAGTGAGAAAAAAACAATGTATGTGCCTATCCCATATTGACTGTGATTTAAACACACAGTCTAGATTTGAATTTGGAAATCGAAATTTGTGAAATTGTCATAAAGGCCTATGTAGGTCCTATGTAGTCCAAGGAACATTGCCTTAAAGTGCACTCTAGTCTGTGGGAGTCTTTATACTTTAAATGTCAATGTGGTTTTCTGTCATGTGTCATAACACATTATATATCTTTCATAAAGCCCTATGAACATTGCCTTTATTTAAAGGTCTACTAAATACTAAGCCTTCCAGAGTGCCAGTGTTTGCAGCTGATGATGCAGAAGCATATTGAGGATCTTAACCAGCTTTTGGGGTTGGTCTGCGCACACTACAAATACGGCAAATTGGCAACTCTTCGATCCGTGAGATTCTGTAGAATGGCTATTGATCAGAGGTCCCATCTGGTGTGTGTGTGTGTGTGTGTGTGGGTGGGCAGTCGTGTGTGTTCCAGAGGAATCGATCAAAAAGAATAGTTAGATTTAAACTCATAAATTGCATTGCCTCCCTAGTCTTTATTATTGAGCGCGTGTGAAATGTGATGTTCTAATTTTTTCGTATCAGCCGTTTATGTCTGGAGTTCCTCTTTCTAAATATGAGGAACAAAGCAATCTGTTTTAAAAGATGCCAGTTAAACCTTGATGAGCCATTTTTGAACCATGAGTCATTCCGGAAAAATTTCATTATTTTTCTCAAAATTCTACAAACAATACCCCGTAATGACAGTGTGAACAAAGGTCGTTTGAAATCCTTGCAAATGTATTAAAAAAAAAAAAAGAAAAGAAAATTCAATGTACATAAGTATTCACAGCCTTTACCATGACACTCAAAATTGAGCTCAGGTGCATCCTCTTTCCACTGATCATCTTTGAGATGTTTCTACAACTCGATCGGAGTCCACCTGTGGTCATTTCAGTTGCTTGAACACGATTTGGAAAGAGACACATCTGTCTATATAACGTCCCACAGTTAACAGTGCATGGAGTCCAAGGAATTGTCTGTAGATTTCAGAGACAGGATTATATTGAGGCACAGATCTGGGGAAGGGTACAGAAAAAATTTCTGCAGCATTGAAGGTTTGGAAAAAGTTCCGAAGCACCAGGACTGTGTTGAAAGTGAGCAACTGGGGAGAAGGGCCTTATTCAAGGAGGGGACCAAGAACAGTGTGGGTCAGTCTGAAAGAGCTTTTGTTATTATGTTTTGGAATCAAAAACAAAATAACAAAACCAAAAAATGTGCGCAGATATGAGCAGATTTATCAACAAAACTGCAGACATACCAACCCCCCCCCCCACCCCCCCGGTAGAAATGCAAAAAACACAAAAATATATGCTACTCGCTGAACACAGCACGCAGAATCCCTGGGCTTTGACTGCGCTTTCTCCATTCAATATTATTATTATTAGTACTAGTAGTAGTACACTCTAAAAAATACTGGGTTTCTGTAAACACATCGTTGGGTTGTTTATGCTGGGTCAAAATTCTGGGTTATTTCAGGTACTTTAATCACACTGTTGGGTGGCTTTCGCTGTGAATACTAAAATTGTTACATGATTAAACTCAGTGCAAAAAAACGGGAAAAGAAATGTCTCCTGTGTAATAAACAACACAGCAAATATATATTTACACATCGGAGCGCGCTGTCGTGTTTTAAAAGCCAGCGTTTATCTAGCATATCGTCTATATATTTGTGTTTGTTGCATTTCTGGGGGAGTATGTCTGCATTTTTATCCATAACTCGCATGCGTTTATCAGCCTTTTGATAAAAACGCTGCCTTTTGTAAAGTGAAAGTACGGAGTTTTGTAAAGTAAAATAAAGCCGATAAACAGCTTTATTTCTGTCATATATTCCAAATCACATTCCAGCTAATATTTCCAGCCGCGGTCAAATAATGGATAAAATAATTAGTCAATGCTGGACACAAACAGCAAAAAAGCACGAGGATTATTATTATAAAAAGCCAGAAGCACTTTGTGTGCATATAAGAATATTTACTTAAAAATATAGATTTTTTTTGTCCATTCATGTCTTCTAATGGTGTTCTGTGTCAACACATTTTTATGTTTTAACCAACATATGTTGACATATTCACGAATCAGGACAGTCACATAGTTAACACTATCAGCAAATTAAATTCATTTTAAGATCATTATTTAAGATCATGGCGTTGCCATGTCTTTCATTGTTTTGTCCCTGTTAAGACATTGCAAAAACTATATAACAGACTTTTTATTATGCGCGATATATTGTGCTTTTTATATTAGCACGATTTAGGGCATATCATTCATCATTAAAGATTTATTGTAAAACAAAATAAAATTAATGTTTCCTTCAGCGTTGGAAACAACACTGTTTTAGGCTAACTAATTATAAACAATTCTTCGTTGTACTTGGTCTGGCTTTTAGATAAAGTCCTTCCATGCGCCATCTGGTGGATAGTCGGTGAAGCAGAATACGTTTATTTTAATTCTTTAATGGTGCTTGTGGGATTCTGCGGCACTTTCGCGGGAAAAAAGCGTGCATTCTTAATGGCCACATCTGTAGCAGGTGTTTTAAGATCAGATGTGAAAATGGTTGCAGACAGCGAAGAATGATGATGACTCTGATGATGATGTGGCATGTTGGCTCACAATAATCTCACCAATAAATCGATTAGTGCTCTTTGGAGATCAAATTTTTCCACTAACATCTGTTCAGTGCTCTAAGATCAATTCCCACATTAGGGCACCATAGCTGGAACTGTTGACAGAAACTCAGAGGTCCATCACTCATTTCCTTTTTTTTCCCTCCCCCTTATATCTAATCTTGATCTGATTTCAAAATAAAAAAAAACCCAGAGGAAAAAATATATAGTTTTTCACATATAACAGAATCTTTCTTGTGATGCTGAGGTCAGCGATCGATCTGCTGTTTCATTAGAAAGTTCCCCAAGATTTCAACAAAGTTGCTCATCTCTTTTGTCAAAACAATACAGCACCACGGCTATTTCCTTTCTGTATTTTGTTGCTATTAAAGAGACATGTGAGGATTGTTCAGCAGTGTTGAGGAAACTCTCAGGGAAGTAACATTTCAACAGGAAGGGAAAGTCAGGAAAGAGAGATTGGGGTGTTGCCTCCCAAGTCGTTTGTCAATCACAAATGCTTTCTGCGGGGGAAGTCAATAAAAACGTCCCTTGTGATCGAAGATGGAAGGGTGATGGAAGGACAACGGATTTTAAATGCCTGTTCTCTGTCACTAGGTTGAGAAACCTCGGCAGCATAAGGTGATATATCAAACTGTTCAGAGTGACAGGTCTAATCTAGGAGTGGTCGTCATCCAAAGCCTTACTACTCAGTGATCATACTGATGGTTGTGGTTTAGGGCACATCTGACAAACAACTTTGAATCACGTCTGTTAGCAATTTTCAATAGTTTCATCTTCTTTTTTTCCCTATAAATATTCTCGTGGTATGACCCACTTTTTGACCAAGCTTTAGCTGCCTCACATCTGCCTCTAGAATACTCTGGTATACAGAGGAGTTCATGGTCGATTTATCGACTGCAAGGTGCCCAGGTCCTGTGGCTGCAAAACAAGCCCAAATCATCACCCCTCCACCGCCGTGCTTGACAGTGTAAGGTGTTTTCTGCCAAACAACTCCACTTTGGTCTCATTTGTCCACAGGACGTTGTTCTAGAATTCTTGTGGTTTGTTCAGATGCAGTTTTGTGAACGTCGGTCATTCTTCCGACAAGGCTTTGTCCTGACAACCCTTCCAAATAAACCACACTTCCTTAATTCTGCTGTCATGGACTTTAACATTTAACATGCTCAGTGAAGCCTGTAGGGTCTGAGATCTTTTTTTTTTTTCTTTCTTTTTTTTTTCTGAGTATTGCAAGGTCTGACCTTGAGGTGAACGTGCTCCAACGTCCACTCCCCTGGGAAGATTGGCAGCTGTCTTGAATGCCTTTTATTTGTGAATAATCTTTCTCTCTGTTCAACATTGACCTCTAAATTGTTTGTAAATGGTTTTATAACCTTTCCCAGATTCATGTGCAGCAACAAAAACTTCTCCAAGACCGTCACTTATATTTTTTTCTCTTGGCATTGTCCAGACCAGGAAACCGGAAAAAAACGTTTTTATTATATAAAGTGTTGCCAACTCCTAGTAAGGAACGCAGCTACTGGCTGTCCAAAAAAGTTGTTAGAAGTTGCTAAATCACGTCATCATCTCCTAATTTACATAATCGTCAATTTGCTTGCACAGTAGCAGTGTGGACACAGTGGTGTGGGTCTCGTCTCTGCTCTGACTGCTGCTGGAAACTACGATGAGACTGTCCACCCGTGAGTGCTTTGGGACGCCGGCGGGTCTCATGGCAGCACCCGCTGTTAAGGAGAGTAACTGCAGAATGATACGTGCTTTCACATTGGAGTCTCCAAAAGTTTTGAATAGTTTCCAATGACACCAGGAAAAGTCACTAGATTTGTCGCTAGTCGGTTTTGACAAAAAAAAAAAAAGCCACCAAGAGGGTTTGGAAAGTCGCCAGATTTAGCGAGAAAGTCAGCAACACTGATTATATAGATCACTGATTCTATACATCTGCTGATGATCAATTTATCAAGGGCTGATAAATAGCAAGACCTGCCTACAGCTTGTAAAAATGGGAATATGTAAATACAGTGGTCACCATTGGCTTCCATGGTCCCAAGTTCGACTACAGAGGTTCCTGGATAGAGCGATGGAATTCTATGGAAGCAGTGAGAGACTATTCTGTTTCTTTTGGATGGTTGTTAAATATGGCATCATGAAAAAGTTATATACTCGGAAGATGCTATGATCAGATGATAATTTTGTCCTGTGATTTTCAACGAAACGCATTTAATTATAATTAAAAGAGGGGGTACCACCTTTTGAACATGACTTTATTTTTATTTTTTTTACAAAATGTATTCATTTTATTTATTTCAAATAAAAAAAGAATACAAAATCCTGTGTCCATCAGCACCAGAAATGTAAAATTCAGACATGTTGACAATGGGTTGACATTGGCCCATAGTACAGCCTCCTTGAGAACTTGTTGCAGCCCAACCGTTGATGAATAGTCTGATGACTTCTCATGTGTTGCAGCAGTAATGGTGGCATTTTCTGTACAATTTCCCAGTTTTGTCTGGGTAAAAAAGTTTGTCTTTCTTGTTTTGCCTGTGTCACTCTTGGCCTTCAAAACCTATGATGATCAGGAGTTTAACCAGTTATTGGGTGTTATTGGGTATAGGTTCCATAGCATGGAACTCCAAACCGTCCGGCGACATCTGCTTGCTTTGCACCAATTCAAAGCATTCTGCTGGTTTTCATCTGGTTGCATCTTGCAAGTTAAAAAGTTGGAGTTGGAGGTAGCAGAGACGAAGATGTTGAGGTTCTCTTTGGACATGATCAAGAATCCTGTCCATCAGAGGGACAACCCATGTTAGATGTTTTGGAGATAAAGTCAGAGAGGCCAGATTGAGTTGGGTTGGACATGTTCTGAGGAGAGATTTTGAGCATATTGGTAGAAGGATTCTGAGGTTGGAACTTCCTGGCAGAAGGACTAAAGGATGCAGTGAGAGGGGACATGAAGTTAGTTGGTGTGAGAGAAGACAATGCAGATGATAGGGTTAGATGGAGGCAGATAATTCGTTGTGGTAACCACTGAAAGGGAACAGACGAAAGGCGAAGAAGAAGAAGACACTATAACACATAGGAATGTGTTATGAATGCACTAAGACAGCAATTCGACGTAGTGTACTGAGAATGAAAAAAGTACTTATCATAACCCCAGTTTCTTCCAGTTGAAACTGGAACAATTTGTTGTTGCAGAACATATTATAATATCTGTTCATATCTGCCCTAATGCATTATAATACAGCCCCTGGTATTATAGTTGCTATACTGCAACAGTACCGGTGTTATAGTGCATCATAGTGTATACTGTAGGTAGTAAAGTGCTAAGGACTGGTTTATGCCATTGTCTGTTCTGTCAGTCAACCAATGTTATGAGAATAGACTACAGGGGGACATAGACATCCTGTGGAAACCAGAGAATTTGTGATTTATTTCTGTTGTTACACAATGTAGAGGTCTGTTATGGAAAACTGATACCACTCTCTTGTGAGTCAATTTGCGTCTGAGTGGCCGGTCCAGTCTACGGTCCTTCAGAGAGAAAGTGAGAACCAGCGATCGCACAAATTGGAGAGGACGAGTGACGGGATGAAGAGGTTCTTGGTCCTTTTAATTCACACACTGATAGCCATAATAACAATGAGGGGCGTTCAGGTCAATCTGGGAAATTTCTCATGAATGAAGGCGTAACACCGATTGACATTTACAGAAGGCTTTAGGCACAGACTCTTTTCGAATGGTGCAAATGTTTAAAAGAAGGCTGTACGTCTGTGAACGATGATCCGAGCCTACAGCTGGCATTCCTGTGAACTCTCTAAGAGGGGAACACCTGATCCTTGAAAATCGATGGATAACCTGTCTCCAGGTTGTAGAAGAGACGCATCTGTCTGTGGGAACTGTACACACAATCATTCTCAAACACCATTTGGACATTATGGGAACTCGGCTGGGAGTTACTGTACAGTCCTGACCTCGCGCCAAGCCATTTCCACATGTTTGGGCCATTAAAGGAGTTCTGGGAGGCCAGCATTTCAGACTTGAAGTAGTCAGATTGATCTGATCATTGCACTAGTAAACTGAGAAAACATTTTCATAAGTGCATTAGTGTAGCAGGTTATTATACAGAAAAATAACTGCGTAAAAATCCTGGTTTAAATGTGATTGGCTGTAGAGCCCCATCCCATCCCTCCCCGCTGAGCGAGCTCGGCCAATCGAACTAGCGATCTTCGGATGATAGGACGAGCACTTTATCTTTGCACCACTCTGGGACTCATTGTTGCAGTTACTTATAAGGGAAAAATAATTAGTTTATATCAAAAGCACACCATGCACGCTGCAAAAGTATTACAAAGTGCTACTAATATGTCTTACAGTATAATGCACCATTTTGATCATTCATAATTCATAATAAAAAGGCTATAATGTGGAATGCATTTCCATGTGTGATTATAACAACATGTTTAACGTCACATGAAAGCATTATAACACTTTATTATAGCATTATAGAATCAGATATGCTCATAGTTTATTATAATGTACAGTAGAAACGACCAACATACTGAATAAAGCATTTTAAATGATGTGGTATCAAGCTGGCATATCACAATATAAAATATTATGACACCTGACATAATGGTAATGATGTGACGTAGCCTGCCGAGTACGGATATGTATGTACAGTATGTGTATTCTTGGTTAACCTGCTGTATAACACTGCTATACACTGTATAGCTAATAGTGCAATATTGTTACACAGCCAGATTCTGTGATGATAATGCGGGAAAAATTTTATTATAAGGATAATGAAACAATTATAGCACTTGTACAATAACGGTTTACCAGTTTAAAGTGTCTGTCATTACATTGTAACTTTTAAGTTTTACTTTTTGCTTTGTCAATAATCATTCCCTCTCTCTTTATCTTTGCCTTTAGGAGAGCTGTATATAGGTGGTGTGGGGAAGACGATGTATAACAGTCTGCCCAAGCTGATTGCGTCCCGTGACGGCTACCAGGGCTGCCTGGCGTCCGTGGACCTGAACGGGAGGCTGCCAGACCTGATTGCAGACGCCCTCCACAGGGTGGGCCAGGTGGACCGAGGATGCGACGGTCAGTCACCTCTCTAATCTCGTTCCATTTACATGCAGACGGGGTTCCTCTTGTTAAACAAAGAGACATTTGGATAGAACATCAAGGCTGGACAAATTATAAATTCATTAGCTAGCCCTCCAGGCAAGTCAAAGCCCAGTGCAATTGTATGTATCCCTGGAAGTCCAATTAACAGGGCTAACATGGTGAGATGAGTTTAAAACAAGACTTAAAACCATGATGAGCTAATTATTTTGCAGTGATACAGACTGTTGACCTTTCCGTATCGCATTACATCTAACCCCTAATCTACACTGTCCTGAGGATGCTTTTCCTTCAACTGTGAAGAATAAATTATAGTCTGAAAACATCAATCTGCTTGTTTTGGGTGCCCAGGGCAGCACCTTTTTTTTCTGACCCAGACCATCAAAATATAGTGGACAGGCTCATATGTTTCTTCCCGTGGCACCAGAAATTAAGATCATTACTGCAAAATGAGAGAAATCCATTTGAGCGAGTTTAGGTTTTAAACGAAGTGGAACAGAGAATAATTAACGTGTTTTTTCCTTACATCACGAGGGTGTTAAAAGGAGCAAATGGCAAAATATTATATTACTTTGGTTTGGTCATATCAATATGAATTTTGCATGTTTTCGCAAAACATTGAGAATATATACACAACTTTGATTCATTCGTTTGCAGGATTCATAGAAATCTAACTATGTAATTTAGAACCTTTTTTAAAAGGTACTAAACACTGCTAAAGCTCATAATAAACATAAATAGTATTACAATTTAAAAATTCAGTATGCATCATTATCACCTTCCTCTTTTAGTTTCACTGCTGATGACAGTCACTTATTACAGAAGTCCATGACTGCTGGGGAAACTACAATGGCAGTCGCAGAGTATACATTTTCTTGGCTTTAATATTTTTGTGACAATGTTGGATGTGTCATGTTTTGCATTGCATTGCAATGTCAGTAAAAACAAACAAAAAAAAAGTCAAATGTTTGCACACACCAGTTAGTTTGGATTTATTTTATACATTTTAAAACAATACTGACATTTTTAAAAGTATGAAGTATCACAATATGGCATTGGGTAAGTACATAACAATTGTCAGTTGTTGCTTTTTTTAAGACACAAAGGTCAGAACTGATTTTGCAAAAATGGTTTTGTCAAGTACATTTGCGAAACCCAAGCACCATGATGAAACTGTCTCTCGTGAAGACCTTCCCAGGAAAGCAAGACCAAAACTTACCTCTGCTGCAGAGGAGACGTTCATTTAGAGTCTCCAGCCTCAGAAATCACCAATTAACACACAGCACCTCAGATTAGAGTTTAAATGCTTGTAAGACGTTGACCCAGCTGACCCAGGTGAGTGATGGCTGCGTGGGCAGTGGCTCCTGCAGGCTCCTCAATGTGGATCTCTCCTACGCAGCCAAACGCCCCTGCCCAGCTCTTCTTGGGTGCGGCCGCAGATGGGAATCTAACGTGACTGCAGCCAGCGTTGGCCAGATGGGAGCCTTAACGTCGAGTGACATGACCTTTTCCTGCTCGGCGGCTGGATCACAAAGGCTGGCTCTCAGCGAAAGTGAATGAGCCACGGCAGCTCGTACAGTCCTTAGCTGCTGTCTTTGATGAGGCGATCAAACGGCGATACTCAGTTCCCTCTGCTTTGAAATCCCTGTGACGCATGACATCACCACCGCTTGCATGCCACTCTCCAGTTTAACATCCGCCATGCATTCTGGAGATTGTGGATATAAATGGGATATAAATATGATCCACCAGCCTTGCACAATCAATCGGCCCTACCTAGTGAGCCTTTGGAGTGAGCCAAGAGCACAAAAAGATTTATGCTCACGTGCAGGACTAGCGCACGCCTTGACAAGGCTTTAGGGCACAAGTAGCAGAGACATCAAAGAGATTATTGCATATTTAGAATGCATTCAGCATTATTTTATAAAGAGAAATCAGGAAAGATCTTGAAATAGAAGGAATGAAAAAAGGTTTTGTCTGATAATATACATTGAAAGTTTTTTTTGTTGTTGTTTTAGGCAACGTCAGTGTCATGTACCTGAGGAAAATAATTTGCCAGGTTGCGTAAAAGTCTGAAAATGGTCTTTATCTGATTTTGCAGGAAAAACAAAATCCTTATTTTATCATGTTTCACTTTCGCTGACTTTCTCGGTCGATTCTCCAGCAACTTTAACTAAGCAAAGGTTTTAAACGGATACAGGGCCTGTACAGTATGTGTTTATCCTCAAAGACCCTTGTGTCAGCAAAAAAAGCATCAAAAGTACACAAAAACAGCCCCTGTGCATTTGAGGAAAAAAAAAAAAAAAAAAAAGAACGGTTAGAAGCACACAAACGCCATAAAAAAAGGGCAACCATTATTTTATAAGCATAATGGCAACAGCTCATCCAGATCGCCCTTACCTCAGCAAAAAAGTCATCACCCCACCAACATTCACCCCCGATCCCGTGGCATTTGATAATGGACCTGGCCGGCAATATTCTAGACAAACATATCAGCTTTGGCTTCAGATTTCATTCGTAACTGTAAACTCACCCTGGATTTTTATTCATTTATTTATTTATTTATTTATCTAACGCACAAGAGCACTAATCTGCCGCGCTGTACTGTGATTTCCCCACGGAGCCATAGATCGCGTTTTGGCTTTACCTCTGTCTGCCTCGATCAAAACAACCTGATTACCCTACACATCTTCCCAAAAGCAAGCGTGTAATTTCTGTTTCCAAGAGCATTAAAAAGCTGATCGAGTGCTTAAGCTTCACTCAAAGCAAAAACGCCATCGGATTTTATATCGCTTATTTGTTTCGTCAGTTATCGGGCCTCGTTTCAAAAATGTTTAACAGGCGTCTTACGATCTCATTCTCGGACTTTATCACCCGAACGTGGCGTTTATTATCTCAATCCTGAATTTGAGAAACTTTAAATATTGTAGCATGTTGATGATCTGAAATCTGCGAAGCATAATTGTTTTGCAGTGACATCTTAAATCCCACAGTGCTTTGTGGCAAAGAAAGTGTTGAAAAAAGACAGAGAGAGAGAGAGAGATGGGGAATCAGTATGCAACAGATGTCCTCTGCCTTCGATTGCAGCTAGAGGTGTTACACAATGTGTAAGATAAGATACAGATAGGATACTCCATGTGTGTGTTTCTGTCTCTCTTTCTTGTGTTGCATGTTTAGATAGCAGCACTGCTTCTAAATCCTATATAATGACATAATAAGACAGCTGAGATACTGTAAAACTACATCTATTATAGACTTTTACATTTTTTAAAATGAAGTTCTATAAGCGGGTCTGTGTCATGGCACTTTCAAGGCTACATTAGAATGTTATAACAACTGATTTATTGTACTTCTTATTGTACAAGATCATCATATAATGGTTTTGATGTGATATGTTACATAGAGGTTTTAAATTTGCATTACTTTGAAATCAAATATATGCATAATTGTCATTGTAGCATCATAGCAGTGGCATATGTACATCGTGGGAAATATTCATGACAACCTTATAAGCATACATATGAAAATAGATGTAGTTATTTTTATTAACATATTTTTATATCAGTGCTAAGTGTTAATATCAGTATATTTGGAAAGTTTCAGCTTTTTAGCTAAGTCACATTTATGTAGCCTGGACATACTGTACAAAGTCATTTGTCATAACACGCTATGTCATTTCACGCAAAACGCTGTCAAGAAACAGTGTACATGTCTCAGCTGTTTTGTCAATATGACGTCGAATTTGAAAAATGCAACTTTAATGAAGGTTGGATAGTTCATAAACATTCATGGACTAGTCATTTAGTCATCATGTCATTTGTTATTAAGTGTTTATGTCACAGATTATGGTGTCATAGTGAAACAAGGAAGTTTCAACAACTTCATTGTACAGTATGTATCTTCAAAGAAAAAATAAATCTCCTTCATAATGAATGCCTGCTGTTGGAATAACCATTTATGAACATTTATGAAGGTTCATATACTGTATATTATGAAATGTGTACTTAAATGACAGTAAGCATAATTTAGCGCTAAAGTGTTATGTTGTTTTCGCATATCATTAAGACTCTCTCAAAGTGAAGGTGGTCATAACACACACCTTAAACTGACTTTGAAAGTCATAGAGCTGTAATTAGGCTCTAATTGACCTTCTGATATTCCAGAAAGACCTTTTTTTTGTTCAACGGATGCACCGATAATTAGCGCATGATTGATGAGCTCTTCAGGCTTGTAGGATAATTTACCGATCAAATTAAACATTGCATCCCGTAACGGGGCAGAACTGAAATGTTCGGGTGTAGATAAATGACTTCTCCATGAAGTGAGTCAGGTTTCTTCTTCTTAGCTTTACCAACACGCCTCAGGCGATGACATTCCCTGCTTTGATTTGAATAAATTAATGCGTCTGAATGTGTTTTAAGTCTGAAGAGCATATTTACAGTACAGTACATTGACACCTAGTTACATTTAATTGCGTTATACATTAGTGAGAGGAGTTAATATTGCTATATCGCATTTCCATAGGGTACAAATGCTTCACGTGACGTGTAATTACATATATTAACCCCTTCATTATATACAGCATATTATACAGCATCGCTGTGGAATTCTTCCTTCTGGTTAGTTACAAGGTGCTAGTTTTCTTTTACAGCAAATAGGATTTGATGTCAATGTAATTGTATTAATTAATTAATAATCTAGTCTAATTATCTGGTGAGGAAACGTTTTTACAGTCCAGTGACTACCATGTCAGACTGGTGGGACTAATAAACCACTATGTAGGGTGTACAATCCCTTGTTCCACACACCAAGTAGCGCCCTTGATCAAGGGTTGGAGAGGGATTTGGGATTCAGCCTTGTGTCAGAAGTTAGTCAGATTGTTTAAAAGCAATTCACAGTTTTTTTATTTTTATTTTTTAAGATGACAGTGTTATCAGATGTGCTTTTGTGCTGAAAGTGGTTTTGAATGTAGGTTTTGGCATTACGATCTGGTAAGTATTGTGCGTTTTGTTGTACGGACTCGGGCACACCCAGGGTCTATAGCTGTTAAAACATGTACATGTATTCATAGGAATATTTTCGTTGTTTTTAAATTTTGTTGTTGTTTGATGCTCTACAACATTAAAAGCAACCACAAATGGATAGACACCATTCCCGGGGTGTACCCCACCTCATGCCCCAAGTCTCCTGGGTTAATAATTCCCAATAATTATGCACTATTAAAATGTTTCTTAATAGGTATGGTTCGTTACACTTTATAGCAAGGACATTTCTCCCAAATGTTTGTTTGTTTATTTATTTATTTCCTTTTTTGGTAATCTAATCTAAGGTATGAACCAATGAGAAACAGGTGCAGATGATCAGGTGCACTGGTGGTGCTGAATGCTGAGTGGTTGGAACAGACGAGAGGGGAAATGAGGTTGCTGCTGAGGATGTTACACTAACAAACCCATTTTTTAAATGATATCTTTATTCACTTTGTACATAATTAAATTTCAATCCTTATGATAAAATGAGGTTAGCACAATATGCTAGAAGAAGCTTTTATAGTGTTAAGTGTCGATGCATCCCATTAGAACGTGACAGATGTGTTCAGTATATCCGCGGGTGTGTATCGGAGTAAGCTTGTACTGTATGAACCATTTGCACCTGGATGCATTGCGTCACATTCAAGCATGCACATTAATGCATATGTGTCGTTTTGATTTGTGTACCTGTCATGTGCGTGTTAATCGCTAACCTATTAAGATGTGTGCGTTTGTGTGTGAAGGACCCAGCACCACCTGCACGGAGGACTCCTGCCATAATCAGGGGGTGTGTCTGCAGCAATGGGAGGGCTTCTCGTGCGACTGTAGCATGACGTCCTATGGAGGCTCATACTGCAGCGATCGTGAGTTTTCCCTACTTTCCTTTCCTACTCCGCTGCTGTTTGGTCAAGTCAGTTAGAAAGTCGGTGTAAAATTTTCAGGGAAGTTTTGGTTTTGTTGGTGATGACAGGATTTGGGTTTGTCATGGTGACATCGCTTACTTTTTCCCTCTTCTTGTGGTAAGGCTTTAGACACAAGCATGTTTTTTTTTCTTTTCTTTTTTCCTTTCTAGATAGACATACTGAAGTGGCGCTGTTTTTTTTTTTTTTTTTTCAGCTCAGAAACATCTTCACATGTTTACAAATTCCAAGAGATCACATCTGACACGGTTATTAAAGCATTGCGACACCGAGCTTTCATGAGCACTCCGGGCTCCACACCAGACTCTTCTTTTGGGTGGCACTATAGCGAGGCTGGAGCTAAAACCCACAGGAAAAGGGGGGGGGTAGGGGGGTAGGGGGGTGAGAGTGCAGGGAAGAGAAGTAGGAAAAGACAGATGAAAGGTTTGTAGGAAGAGATATAAGGCTGTGTTTGAAGTGCTCAGCGCTACCTGGGCTAGCCAATAGTGCTCGACTGACTTGGGACCGGTCTAGTGCGAGCTGACTGCTGAGCAGCTCTGAAATGTCCTTAAAAAAAAAAAAAGTTGGAGGAAAGTCAGATTAAGTCTTCGGCCTCACTACAGCTTGATAATTCTATCGAGCCGCTGCGCGGTGGGAATTTGGTCGCTAATTCCTTAACGTCTTTTAACCGGCTGATTTATTCGGATGATTAATTGGATCTTAGGCGTCTCCCTTCTGGTATGCCAGACTTAATCTGGAGATAATTGAAAAACCCGCCAATTAGAATTGTGTGACTTTGTCTATTAGAGAAAATGTGAAGATAACCGTTAGATCTCGGTGTACACGTGTTCTTTTCCGTGGTTTATTATTCCGTGTATTATTGTTGAACCTGTTAAACTTTTTCTTTTTTTCCCCATACCGTCGTGGTTTTGCTTAGCGCAGCAGTAAAATTACTACTGAAGGGTATTACATCGGGCATGTTAATGAACAGAGATTAAACTGTTGCAATTTATGGGTACAACCGAGGATTGTCTTAGTGAGTAATGCTTATAAAGGCTTTGAAAACACTAATAAAACCTAAACCAGAGAGAACTGCATGGTATATACAGTATATATTATGGTAGGTGTCAGAGGTACACAAACCCCTCCTTAATTTGAGGGAAAGTAGAGATATCTCAGGTAGAATATTACAGTGGTGGTACGGTATACGAACGCCCCGCCTCAAGAACAGAATTTTCACTTCAAGAACAGAATTTTCATCTTAAGAACAGAATTTTCACCTCAGGGACAGAATGTTCACCTCAGGGACAGAAT
>QMIH01000128.1:510656-525623 GCA_003987875.1 Clarias batrachus
TGTTCACCTCAGGGACAGAATTTTCACCTCAGGGACAGAATGTTCACCTCAAGAACCGAATGTTCACCTCAAGAACCGAATGTTCACCTCAAGAACCGAATGTTCACCTCAGGAACAGAACTTTTGCAAGAAATTTGTCTCAACATACGAGCAAACTTGTTTAATATCTATTTATTCCATATTTTACTTCATGTACTTTTTGTCTTCATGTACATTTTGTCTAAATGTTTTAATTGTTTTCATATGCAAGAATATGATTATAGTGTTAGAAATTGGTAATACCGGTAATATTTTTGGGTGTCTGGAACGCATTCTCTGCATTTACATTATTTCCTGAGGGAAAATCTATTTCACAATACAATTTTTTTTTGCCACAATAAGAACTCGCCTCTAGAGCAGATTTCATTCGTATACCGAAGTACCGCTGTACTTAAGTTAAAGTAGAAGTCCTGCATGTACTGTACTGTACATACATTACATTTACTTACCTTCAAGTATCTAAAAGTACTGATCAGCGTTATCCATTTCAGCTGCTACTTGAAAAGAATGCAAGTCGTCCCGTCGGCGGGTTTGTTTTTGTTTATATTAAATATAAATATATATCAGTATAACATGACAAAATGTCATGTAGAATCTTGTTTGCATTTAATGTTCACAAGGGCGGACATGTTAGACAGGAAACTACCTCAACATAAACAGCCAAAGGACACCTAAGAACAATAACAAGGTCCATGCTGCATTTAATACCTTGACAAATATGATTTTTTTTTTTTCAAACTCAGGAAGCTCCTGAAACAGAAAAACCACGACTTTAGTTGATTACAGGCGTTTGTGACCTCGTGCATGTGGAGGAGGATGGATATCGCTCTTCTCAGTCATGTAAAGCAATTTGAAAAGATGCTACAGGGATTGTGAAGCTACAGTCACATTGTCACATGATTTATTTTGTTGATGCGCACAAACATTAATGTTCCGACGCAGTTCTATAAACGTGATAACGGTAGCGGCTTTTCCTTGCTGTTAAACAACTTACCTTAGCGTGCAGGCACAAATCCGTAACTGCTTACTTCCTACTAACATCAAGTTTTTAAAAGAGGTGATGAAAGTTCATGCACGGGCTCTTAACAAGATGTTTTGCATGACACATATTTAATATTTATTAATATTTGGGTAACATTTATGAACTTGTAAGTTCAAATAGATTGCAGTGAACATATGGATCACCTTGTGTAAGTATTTTAACTGTGGAAAAAAAAGCAGCACATTTTCCTGCACAGCATTTCAAGCAAAATCAAAATGCACAGTTAACAAGCAGAGTTAAGTTATGCTACGGTTATCCCCTGGCTAGTCTTTTCAATTGGGCTCCTGTCCTCATCCTCGTCCCTGTCCTACTGTAGTTACTTGCACGTGCAACCTTTATACTTTCCATTTAACGGCTGTTAGGTGGGAACTTTATGAGTCAATGCAAAGACATGGTGTTAAATCTTATCTGCATCACTGGGACATGAAACGAGCAAACAACACGTCCTGAATCGAAGTACAAGGGCTGTGTCGAATGTAATGCTCAACTAGGCATAACTTTTTATGTTATTATTAACCGACATAGGTGGTGGTCTCCCACTGCGCTACAGAACGTTTACAGAGATGACACCATTGACAAGAGCAATGTGCGCAGATGGATGAAGAAGTACTGTATAAAGGAGAGGGAACCAGCACCGAAGACGAACCACACAGTGGGAGGCCATCAAGTGCGTCGAAGGGGAATTTCAAACAGGATTCGAGAGTCGGGTGCGCAAAATGGATTGCTTGTGATGGAGGAAGAGTTAACTGCTCTACCAACATGTGCAAATTTAATAACAAGGGAAAAAAATACGCATACTCATGCATTACATTTGATATACAGTAAGCCTCGGAATTGATTTGAAGAGGTTACAATTGTGACCTCAGTAGATTTCATTGGTTTCTCTCCGGTTTTCTCATCCATGCAAAAAGACTGCATATGTGCGTTCGCTCTTTTACCGATTGTATTTAAGGATTTAAAGGATTTCTTGCTGTTTTTGCCTAAAAAAAAAAAAGAATCTTAAATGAGAGATCCAGTTCTGAGTCCGGAAAGAAAGGGAAAAAAAAGCATCCATACAGCCACTTCTCTCTGCTCTTTACTTCATGAACTCCTCATTCCTAGGATTGTACAGTGCAACCCTTTTGCATTTGACTGCCAAAAACCGTCAGCTCTAAAATGGAAAAGAAAAAAAATTCAAAGGAGGCCAATACTTTTACAAGGCACTTTTGTATTACAGTATAGATAAAGCCATGTGATGGCTTAGACTGTAAAATAGTGACCATTTGTAGAAGAAGAACCCTGGTTGTCAGATCATTCTAACACACACACACACACACACACACACACACACACACACACAAGCTATATAATTATTATTCAGCGAAAGTCTGGTTTGAGCGGCGCGTCCTTTTGCTTTGCCACTGTGTGAAACACACACACACACACACACACACACACGCACACACCGAGACACCTGCAAAATCATGTGTAAAAATGTGCCTTTTACATACACACCTAGAAAGCCAGAAATGGCTTTAAAACAAGAATCAGTGTTGCTCTTCACCCCTTCTTGTGCTTTATCTCTCCCTCCATCACTTCATGCTCTGTCTGGTTTCGTCCCCTGCTCCCTCAGAATGTCACATTCGATCCTCTTTTTCTTTCTGCATTTTTTTTTTCAATTTCATCCTCCCCTTTGTTCATCTCTCTCTCTCTCTCTCTCTCTCTCTGTCTCTCTCTCTCTCTCTCGCCTCCGAGGTGTCAGGAGGGATGTGGTCAGGCAGAGCTTTGTGCGCGTCTGTGCGTCTGTGTGTTGAAATAAAAATGTAGCTCTGCGGTAGTGCTCTCATGCATAATAACACAATGACTGCGGATCTACCCGAGTGTTTCCATTTCATTTTTTTTGTCCACACACACACACACACACACACCACACAAGCACTTTCATTCTGTCCGTATTTCGATGTTGTTTGTCTCGGCCTCTGTTTCAACACTTTTGTCGAGGCAGGGACCCAGACGCATTAGCGTGCGCGCAGGCTCGTCTAGAACGTTTTCAGAACCCAGATTTAGCACTTCCTTTCTGAGGTTACGTCATGAGAAAGTTTGGGACGTTCTCCGCCATGGAAGCTGATGAGCTGAAAGAGACAGATGACGGAGAGAGAGAGAGAGAGAGAGAGAGAGAGAGACGCAGCAGGTTCATGCAGGTGCGGGTGTCTCTCTCTCCGCTGAGGTTTCTTTCTCATCACTCTGTGCTTGTTTAATATACAGTATGATAAGTCGTACGTTTGTTTTAGGAGAGTCTAAAAGTCCAAAAACAACATTTTGAGCGGATAATAAATCCCGGTGAAGCAGGGAATATATGGGAATATCTTTAACAATAAGATACGTCACATCCCACATCTCAATGTGTTTTATTATATTATGTATTATTAATACCATAGTCACTTTGCCAAGAATTGCGCAATCCTATAATTAAATGCATTGAGTTCATTTATACAGTAGTTCAAATGTTGTCTTTTGATAATTATTTTTTTTATTCAAGGCAACTCGCTTTATTAATTAAGCAAAATCACAGGACAGTGAGTGCCGTTGTACTGAATATCAGCACTGCTGTGATGCATATATATGCATTTTTTTTTTTTTTTTTTTAAGGATCGGCGTTCCAGGCATACAGGAACAGTTTTTGAAGTCTTCTGTAACCTGTTTCATGCCTTCATTCACAGTCCCTGTTTGATTTGAACACCCACTGAAAAACTGGAATTCAGAGATGCACCAATGGAGACAGTTCTGAGAACAGTTTAGAATAGCAGATGTAGTGCGAGGTGACGTGACCTCGATTCTAGAACTGTTCTCAGAACTGTTTGAATTAAAAGTTTAAAGCCCATTTCGGTCATAAAGAAAATATAAAAAAAACTGAATAATAATAATAATAATAATAATAATAATATTATTTTATTAAAATAAGCTTGTTTTTTAAATATATTTTTTTATTTATTTATTTTTTATTAGCCACGTAGATCTATTAGGTAATAATGCACCAACTATAATTAAAGCCAGATCGTTTTTCGCTGGCGGTCTTTGTGACATTTTGATATTGGAAATGCATTTGCATGGCAAACAAAACCAAAAAAATCTAATTTTCCACATCTTAGATAGAAAATAATTGTTCTCTACATGTGGTGTACCGAATTCAAGAGAAACACAAACATATTCTATTTTATTGAGAAGTTTCAGACTTTTATCAAGGGCTACATCATATATTTTTCTAGCTTATCTAAATGATCAGAAAGGGACAGCGCGATTGAACCGGCCGGCTGTTCTCTGGGAGCCGCTAATGACATTTACCAGCTGGAAATCATACCCACAGAAGATCAGACCGTTCAGAAAATGAATTCTGACTGAGCTAAATCAATCTGGAAGTGTTTTTTTTTTTTTTTTTCAAGGACAAAAGCAACAAAAATTGGTTTATAAAATTGTGTTGATGCACCATGTTTTTCAAAAAAGGGTTGAGGTTAAAATGTGTTAAAAATAGCCAAGGTTTCACAAATGATGCTTCTTTAAATACGGAGTCAGCCAAAATGAAATGTATACACACTTCAAGGAAAGATAAATAGTGCATATATGTACAGGATATTATAGTAATCTAATATTAATATAATATTAACATAATATTATCATATATATTTACATAAATATATAACATATATATATACATTTAGTATTAAAATTTGTAGTTTATTTATTTATTTATTTATTGCTGACTCTTACTGTATTAGCAACTGTGGAATGATGTGGTTGAATTTCAGAAGAAAAATAATGAATAAATAGTGCATTAAATACTATTCGCAAGATTGAGAAACCCCTGATCTTTTCATATTTTGCACCCAAAGAGCCAAACTTTCTTGCATTTTTAATGTAGTCTTGAAAAATAGTTCTCCAGGAACATTTTTTTTGCATCTTTTTTTTTTTTCCCCTTACATTTTCAGTCCAGTCACTCACTGTACCTGACCAGTTACCTACGAAACATTCAAGCATAACAAAACATGTAACTTTAATGCATGTGAAGCCAGTGAGAAACAGGTGCAGAAAGGTAAAGTGTGTATTAATATAATAAAATACATTTGCACACACTAAGGTGTCATGAAAATGATTTCTCATGCACCAAGAACCACTTTCTTTACAATTTGTGTCCTGGAATATGTCCCGTATACTAGTGATGCTGAATGCTGAGTGGTTGGAACAGACGAGAGGGGAAATGAGGTTACTACAGTGTTACCTAGCCATCCTACAATAAAGGGGCAACTGATCGTTTTTTTCGGGATTAAGGATCAGGATCACAGATCTCGCAGAGCTATCATGTTGCCAAAAAAAAACAAACAAAAAAAAACACTTCCCTGTATGCTACAGCCACCAGTGACCGCTCCCTATGGCGTTCTGTATCTACAGACAGAAATCTTTCTGAAAATAAGTAAATACATTAAAATTATTAAGCTCATACAGTAAGCGTAGCATGTCCTAAAGAGCAATTAATTTCACAAGTAATTGCTTCTGGCTCACTGACTCCTCCAGCTGTTTTTCAACAAACCCCCGTTCATTCTGCACTGGAAACTATTGATAAATAGAGAAAGGACAGGGACAACGGAGGAGAATGAACAATGAGTGAAAGAAAACAAATGTAGAAAACAAGAGGTGCAAAGCAATTACATGCAGCACTCCTTTGTTGTCCAGTACTGTGAGGGTAAATTGTGCCGTTCATGGTTTATAAATCGTGGTTTAAAGCATTGCATTAGCAGAGCCTGATCGCTGCTGCTGTTGTTGTTGTTGTTGTTGCTGTATTTTTCCCCTTCACTCTTTATGTATGGAAGCACTCCGGTCAATTTTTTTTAACAATGTGATAAAAACAGCTACCTGTTGTAAATGCTGGACGATGCTCAACTCTCAAATTCTTTTGGCAAATGGTTCTCAAAGTCGTCCATCACAGAGGCCTTAAAACTGTCAAACCGAGAAACTTTATATTCTTTGAACAATCCAGACCTATAGGTTCCAAATTCTCATTCATCACTCATCAGGCGTGCTAAAGTATATATTTATATTTTCATTCAATGTCTGCGTACCAAACCTGTCATCCAAAAACGGCTTGATTAAAATCGAATAGAATTCCAAAAGAAAAAGGAAGTTAAATATGCAAAGACTTGACTGTTGATACAGGTAAAAGTGTATTAGGACAATAAAATAAAATACAATTTCTCATGCACCAAGAACAGTGTTGGGTGTAACGGGTTACAAAGTACAAGTACAAAGTAACGCGTTAGAGTACTCGGATTACATTTTTGATGTAGCGAGTAATCAAACGCGTTAGAGCCGCCATTCAACTTCTCAGTTACTTAGTAACTTTTTAAAAAATGTGATCCGTTATTCAGACAATTTATGTAATTCATGAGCCAGGCAGCAATCATTCCCAATTCATTGGCATGTGTGTGTGTGTGTGTGCGCGTGTGTGCGTGTGCGCGTGTGCGCGTGTGCGCGTGTGCGCGTGCGTGCGTGCGTGAGAAAGTCGTCCTACAAGCCCTGCCCCTGATTAACCGCCCCCTCTGTTATACCCCAATCTCACCTATGCGGTTTGACTACGCAAGGAACGAAACGCAGAAAGATGGAAACCTAATCACAGCGCCGAAACTCACGGTGAATCATGATGAACCCGCCTAGGTGAGATAGGGGTATTAGTAGTTAACAGATTATGGGCCAACTTTCGCTGAGTGATGATGGTAGAATAATTATAAAGGTCTTGACTGAAACATGCATGAGGAAGCACAAAGGAGGTTTCATTTTCTGCAATGGAAAATTACTCGAACTAGTTACTTTTATCAGAAAGTAATGCCGTAATGTAACTTTTTAATGACAGTTATTTTGTCATGTAATTGGTTACATTAAAAAGTAACGTCCCCCAACACTGACCAAGAACCACTTTTTCACTATTTGTGTCCTGACTTTAGTTTGTTGCCACATCACTTCATGTGTTTCCCTTTATACCCTGATATTCACATCACTCTGGAATAGTGTTCCAGCTGAACTTATCAGACCACATGACCTTTTTCCATTGCTCCAAAGTCCAATCTTTATGCTACAGTATCTAGCACATTTTATCCTATTAATTAAAATGTTCGTAGTTGTTTTCTTGGCTTGATGCAGCCCAATAATTTGCCTCTTCTGAAATGCCAGAGGTCTCAAGTCTGGCTATATGAGAGCAGTCCTTAGTGTTCAAAATGTAAGCAAGTCATTCACGAATAAAAAAAAAACCCCACATACATCAATGGGTTTGATTAAACACTAGATAAATCTTCCCCAATAGAGAATCTTAAATGACATCATTGCACCAAAATCGATACGTCTTTAATTACTTTAATCAATACTAAACTGATTGATGAGCTTGCAAGAAAAATACAAACATCAGTCCGTACATACATCATCTTTAGCCTATAGTTAATTAATTTAAAAGCAAAAAAAAATACGCTACAGTTTCAGCTAACTCTATAGCTATCCAGAAACTTGGTTACCAGCTTGACGGCAAGACAAAATAAATGCCGTTTTCAGACTTTTGGCAAGATATTACTCTCTGGCAAAAAAAAACGTTTAATTCGTAAACTGCTATATAACCTCATCACGTCTTTCTGTCATGTGGTCAGTAAGTGTATTTGAATAAACAACAGATATGTGTCACTTAACATCCACAATACAGTACTGTATGCTCCAAGAAATAGGAGACCTTATGCGATTCAGACGATGTTCAAACACCACCATGTTTTATACATGTGGGTGGGAGGCCGTACGGGAAGCACCGCCATGAGGCAGAGAGAAATAATGTTCCAATACCTCAAATATGCATGAGCAATTGGTGTACAAGAGACATGAGATGCATGCACTGTGTGCGCGAAGCTGTTGCATTTGATTCGTCTGCCTCTGTTCTCTATTACTGTAATGTTATAAACCTTAGGGGATCACTAATGGACTCATGGTCGGTTGATACAGGAACAGACATCATACAGTGCACGCCTGTATTATGATAAGGAGCTGTTGTCATGTTCCGAAGTGAAACAAAAACTGGTAGAGGAGGAGGCTGATGATGCTGTAAACCGAAGGTTATGTATCGCTTATAATGTTTCTCACTTTTTTATCCTGATTTCATTGGTTCTTATCCCCGTATGGGATGCCAATCCATCTCTGGCCGCAAACATACAAACAAACAAAGTTTAGAAATGGCACTTAGCCTAAGCATGTCTTTGGACTGTAAGAGGAAACCAGATTACCCAAAGGAAATCCACCAAGCACGAGGAGAACATGCAAACTCCATGCGCACAGACGTGAAATAGGAATCGAACCCGGAGTGTAGAGGTGCAAGTTAACAGTGCTAACCACTAAGCCAGCGTGCCACCATATAAAGGAGACAGTACAGCTAATTGAACAATAGTGTAATTATCCAGCTTGTTTTAAGCTGTAGAACAGATTTGTGATAGCAACCATACAGTTTTTTTTTTTTTTTTAGCAGTTCCCTAGATATCCTCCCCTTGATACCTTAGATTTTCACAGTGTAGATTTGCGCATCGCAGTAATTACAGAACATTTTCTCATTTGTAACCCAAGAGAGATGTTGAATGCTTCCTCAAGACTTGTTTTTTTTTTTTTTTTGTCAATTTGCAATCTTTGCTCAAATCTGTTGTAAATTGAATGTTTGTTTCATGTCTCCTTTGCTACCACCTGCCCCTACCAGAAAAAAAAAACAAAACAAAACACATTATGCATTTAGAAATTTATTCCCGTTGTCCATATGCACTTTCCTTGCTTATCGAAATCATCAGAGACAAAGTGCTATTGATCCAGCCGGGCCGTTCTCTCCGAGCTTCTAATGACAATTGACCAGCTGGAAAGCATACACGCAGAAGATCAGACCATTCTGAAAAAAAAAAAAAGCGTACTCTGACTGACCTAAATCAATCTGTAATTGTTTTTTTTTTTTTTTTGCTCAAGGACAAAAGCAAGTAAAATGGACTCTCTATTGAATTGGGTCAAGTCATGTAGAGTGATAAAGTGAATTATCGCATATTCTAAAAGGAAGGAGAGTGAACACAAGTTATATAATTTGATTGATATACCACTTTGCCTCATGATAATTATTGCCATCGCGCTCCATCTTGTACTGTCCTTTCTCAGGTGGATAGCTCAGTGGTTAAGGTCTTGGGGCAACCGATCGGAAAAGGTCCCAGGTTCAAATCCCACAACAAGCAGTTGAGGGTTAAAGGCCTTGGTGGTTCTGGGGTTTGAACCTGAGGTATTCCGATCAGTAGCCCAAGACCTTCACCGCTGGCCTACTGAATGGAACTGATTCAAACCTGAGAACCACCAAACTACAGTACCAGTGTTGGGCCCATGAACAAGGCCCTTAACTATCAACTATGTACACCGTGATAAGCGTAAGTCACTCAGAATAAGATTTTTTTTTTTTTTTTCTAAATGTATTGATACTTTTCCCAGGAAGAGAAATCTCAACCATTTGGAAGAGTTCAGTACAGAGATTTGTAAACATAGATATATGGATAGATAGAGAGTGGTTGAGTGATGTGATGGGTGGTTATTCTATTTAATAAAATTACAGACTTGAACTTACTGCTTTGGTATTGGCAGAATAAAACACTTCATTAATCGGCCACCCTCATGGCGCCAATAATACTATTATTATTATATTTTTGTAAGCACAGAAATGCTGGTTGCACTGATGGAATGGTAGCAAGTGTGCTTTTACTTTGCTAAGGAATTGGACTCATGTTTTTTTTCCCAAAATTTCGGTTTTTCCATATTTGGGACTATATGGGACTGCATTTTGTACACACCCATGGAGTATTGAAATATAGTCAAATGTTTGGCTGGGTCTTCCGAAGGGATAAAACCAAACCTAGAGCAAGCATACCATTCCCGAGCTGTGAGGATCCGTTTGGTACCAAGACGCTTTGCTCTCCTGACCCCTAGCTTGCTCACTTTAGGTTCAGGCACATTGAAGGGTTCAAAAATGTCTTCTGCTTTAAAAAAAAAAAAAAAACATGCCGATCAAAAATAATTCACCCCTTCAAAAATGGACCTGAAATCAGTCCATAGACTTTAATGGAGTTTTAGAGTGGACACGCACTTAAAAAAAAAAAAAACGTTTTTGAACCACTTTGGAAAAATTGCCATCATGCGTTCAATTTTTTGAAATACTCACATAAAATTTGACATCCCTCAAGTTAAAAGCCTCCCCTCTCAAAAGATTTCAGAACCAAAGCTCTACGGCTTGTCTGATTTAAGTAAAAGAAGCACAGGTGTGAAGATTCCTTTGACGTTAAAGTATGTTACATTCTCTGTGACTGTGAGTTTCATGTGCAGGATAGGAGGATAACTGCAGCGAGTGGCCCGAGCCACGCCCACTCGACTTCCTGGAATCACAGTAGTATATAGACTTGCAGTATATCTTTGAAATCATATGGGCTGCTAACTATTTTTCTATCATTTTGCTATGGTGCGCCATTGCTTCACAATTTCTCCAGATGATTGCATCTCTAAACAGCATGCCGCTTCATGATTATTACCCCACATTATGATAATCAGGTAGGTAATCATACAACAGATTTCAGTATTTTGCAGTATTAATCCCTGACTTGCTGAGACTGGCTGTTTTCTCAAAACCGACGATGACATGAACTGATAAAAAAAAAAAGGTTTCATTCAGGAGACGACCGCTGCCTCACTGTGCTCTGACCCCTGAATAGCACACAGCGGAAAGGATGGGATAATGAAAGACAGCCTGAGAGCATTTCCTTCTGAATAAGAGAAGGTTTTAGCCCATGGCAGTACGTCTTGAACAAGATTTATCTTGGTAAAGGTTTCCAAATAAAAAGGGGGGAAAAAATAAACCTCGATTCATAACGTGTTTCATAAAAGCGGATTGCCCAAGTGACTCCCAGTGACCCAAGTTGAAGGATGCAACGGAAAACCCTTGGGGGTCTTCCGGTCTTCAAATCCCGCTCATCTCTCAGAAATGCGGACGGAGAACGGACGGAGAACGGCCGTAAATCTGCGCTGACCTTTCCTAGTGATACCACCAGGGTGGGACAAATCTGCCCCGCTCTTTCATCTCATCCGCACACCTCGTTGTCACGCCCATTCTTCAACATTTTCTTCAATTATGCTGTCAGAACTAATAACATGTTTCACAGCAGCACTAAAATCCAGTCTTAAAGTGGCTAACGGTGGTCATAAATGTCAAATCTGTCTCTGTAAGTACAAGATTTATAGATAGTGGAGTGGAAGGAGATTCCTTTAAAAAAAAAGGACATGTCAGATTGGTGTGTTGCGCCTTCCTTATTTGTCTTATCCCTCAGGGTATCTCAGTGCAGATCTGGCAACCCACAGCGAGCCTGTCCTTTAGGCTTATCTTCATCATTTAAGTTATTTTCATCCTCAGCATCAAAGCCATGCCATTTTCAAAGCCAGTCACCGGTCATGATCTCTCTCTGTCTCTCTGTCTCTCTCTCTATCTTCCTTTTTCTATTCCTTTATGTCAGTCTCTTTACACATTCTCGCATTCCTTCTCTCCCCAAGCTTCTTTATTTATTCTCCTATCTCTCAGCTTTCATGCACAAAACTCTGGGGGATTTGCAGCGAACATCTCAGTACACAAGATGTGATGTGTAGCACTCAACAGATTTTGTGCTGTTTCTACAGTATGTCTGACACATGAGTCATACACCTTGAATAACTTCATGAAGACTATAAAAGAAAGGCTTTTATTCCTCATACCATAGTAAATTGCCAATGATTTTATAGTATTTTGATGGTTATTTATAAAAGAATATCATGCTGTATGTTTTATTGATTTACAGTTACATTAAATGCTCTGGGGGAAAAAAAAAATTCTCTGAAGCAATCGTTTGCCTTACAGCAGCAATAACCAGTGGTTTCCTTGCCACCCTCTACTTCCTCATATTTTTTAAAGATAATAAGACAAGGGACACAGGATGTCAAGCACAAGCTCCTCTGTCTTGAAGTCCTGAAGGACCCCCACACAATAAAATAAATACCAAAAACAAACAGCTTTACATAGAACACTGAAAGAATGGACGGGTGGTTCCATCTACACATTGGATACATTCGTCCGTTTCCAGTGCCAGGGTCGGGTTGCCAGATCGACACCCTGAGCATCTGAGCATTGGAGGTGTAGGACCTTGCTCGAGACGGACCTCCTGGTCAGCAGTCCAATACCTTGACCACCGAGCCATCGCTGCCCCCCTTAACACCGGAGACTTCTTACAAAAATGTGAAATGACCCATTTCATCTTTAAATAAAGCACTACCAGCTCAACAGTTAATGTCCAGCACCAAGTTTGGAGGGAACCAAACTACATTTTAGCAGGGACATCTCAATCCTACTGTCAAGAATGGCGATGGAGGATTTGGGCTTTTTTTTTTTTTTGCAGCCACAGGATCAGCGCACTTTATAGTCACTGAGTCGACCATGAACTCATCTGTACACCAGAGTATCTAGAGGCAAATGTGAGGCCATCTGTCTGACAGATAAAGCTTGGGTGAAAATGGGTCATACAACAGGACAATGCACTTCTTTTTTTCAAATTGGAAGCACACCAGTAAATCAATATTAGAATGGCAAAAAAAAAAAATGAAGAATCAAGGCTTTGGAATGCCAGAGTCCAGCAAAGTCCAGACCTTTACTCCATTGAAATGCTGTGGTGACACCTTAAGAGAGCTCTGCCCAATGACCTCATTGAACCAAGTGTTGTAAAGAAAAATGGGCCAAACGTTCCTCCAAAAACAATGTGAGAGACTGATAAAGTCATGATAAAGTCATACAGGAAACTTGAAGAGGTACTTGCTGCTACAGGTGGATCTACAAGTCATTTTCTTTTCGGCCCTGTTTATGTTCCTCCCCCCTTAATAAATAGACGTAGTCCCAGACATACGAATGAGTTCTGTTTCAGGAGCACGTTTGTAAGTCTGATTTGTTTCCACAATACGTCGTTGACACGAATATACTGTACAATGCAAAGCATACCAATCCACTTAACAAAATCTCTGCCCCCTTTCCCCACGCTAACTGCGCTTGAGGAAACGAATCTCACATTGAACTGTGTAATGTAACAGTGTTGTCTCTGCGCCTTTAAATCGCGAGTGGAATCCTGGATGCCGTTTTGTCTCAGTGCTGTTTTCCACTGTATCGGACTGTAAACTCCTGTTTCGTTCAGGTTTTTTTCCCGAAATTCGGATTAGCTTTACAGGACAGACATTTTCTGATTCATTGAAAACGCTGCTCTTGCTCTGCACAGCAACCGTGAAGTTTGTTCCACAGAATGGAAGTAACAATGTAAATAACAATCTCTACAACCCTCATTCCATGCATTATAAAATTCTCATATAAAGCTTTTGCAGTACCTAGTCTGAGCTAAATCGAGTTGACATTTAGCCATACACCTACGTCTAGCTAGCATCTGGCTGCTTCCGGTTAGCTGGATGGGTTCTTCTTAGGAAAGAAAAGAAATAAATTTGTTCTATAACTTTTAACTCGAGTTATCTGCAGAAGCTTCTTATGAACTTTGGAATGCATTTTTGCATGGAACAATGGCTGTAGAATTTGCACCAGCCAAATGACTTACATTGTACTAGCATTCCAGGTGAGAAACTTCACCATCGGTGTGCAGAGCAGGACAATTGAACAATAACAACCTACAGTACTAAGACCTATTGAAATGTACCTGTATGCACCCCAATTTTGGTTTAAAAAAGACTTGAACTATTCCTTTAATGTGGATGTTCCTCTGTCTGTGTCTCCATGTTGTTACCATAGAAACGATGACACCTAAGAATGGGTTTGAGATTAATTAAATGAGATGGGGTCAGGGCTGCTGTTACTGGAAATGGATTGATAATACCTTCTGACCACCTGGAATCAAGAATTTACCAACACTGTATGTTAACCTTAAAGCTTTGGTCCATGACAACACGCCACTCTGATAATACTTTTATAGTCCTATTTAAAGGTTTCCTTACTTTCGCCACTCATACGCCAGGGTAAGAAGATTTTCGCTGTACCTTGTGGCCATGCACGGTCACTGAGAATCAGTACATCCCTACAGACGCCTCTTTTCTTCCACTTTCTGAAGGCTGCTTATGTTTTGGTTGAAGCTAATTAATGTGACAGGAGTACACCTGCTTGGTAATGTGTTTTATTGATTTATCCTGATGAAGGCAGCAAGCTGTAACATGTTGGTATTTTAGTCTAATTAAAAGTTTCGTTCTTGCTGTCGAGGAGAACTCCGCCACTAATTAGGTTCCTTCACAACGCATTCGAGTCTGGGGATAAGAGCGGAACATCTCCATGTGGAAACATATGGACCTGGTTGCACCATTTGTGTCTGTTCATATCGAGAGCAGTTTAAAAAAAAAAATGCATCGGGGCACAAATGTATAAATGCATAAACTGGGGAAAGTTTCTCATATTCAGAGTTGACTTACAGTAGCACGTGATTATTCTAGATGGGCTTTGAAATTAAATGAATAATTTGAGCGTTGTTCATGCATGCATCTTATTCAAATCGATGTGCCTGAGACGGAGACAAGTATTTACCTTTAATAATCCTTGTGATTATCACACGATTCACTGCAAATACGTTTTAAATTCAACACGTTCCACCCTTAGCTTTCAGCAGTTTATAAAATAGCACTTGATCCAGCTTGTCCTATTTATTTTCCATAATAAACTACAAATACAGCAAAGGAAAGCATGACGCTTCGACATTCCTCCAAAATGCTTTCTCTTCTGTCGGATGGGACAGGCTGTGAAATATATACAGTACATTTATATATATATATAT
>QMIH01000128.1:525648-554657 GCA_003987875.1 Clarias batrachus
ACAGTATATTTTCTTTTTTCCCCCCCAACAAAAGTTAATTGCGGCAACAACATACTAAATCACAGTGATGAGACTTTTAGCCGCAGTAAAACGTTTGCAAGGTGCGTCCAAGAATGATGATTTCCACCGGCGTGGCTCTGAGCCCACTGCGGTACTTTCAGCGAGTGGAATGCCTGAGCCTTGAAAATCTTGCCGAAGAGATGGTGGTCATTCAAGTTTTTTGCCAAATTCCTTGTTCAGTCCTGACTTTGCTCCAAGCCATTTGTACATGTTGGGACGATTAAACGGGTTCCTAGTATGCAAGCACTGTGATGAGTACATTAGTTTATATCATCAATCAAAAGTCGAGGTTTGACTCGAACACCCTTGTATATGATTATGCAACTTACATTGTCATATCTGTGGCATATTTAAAGTATGTATTGAATTTGGTACAATAAATACGGTTGTAATACATTGGCAAGACAATTTATTATATTTTATGATGAGCTCTCAGTGTACATTAATTAATTTCTACTCCATACCCCTTATACAAACAGCTTGCGCTTAAACTGGCTTAAAGAAACATTCGTAAAAGGTCACACTTCCCGTTCCATAGTTCCAGCTTCAAACTCGTATCGACCGATCCGTCACTCTAAGGGTATGTGTGGAAAGATGAAATATTCATCACAATCTCATTTCTGCTCTTTCTACCTCAAACCAACAAACAGCCTTCGATCTCTATCTCACTGCTGAGTCTCTCTGGCTGAATCATCGTTCCTAATGATCACTTTGTCATGACCATAAAGTGTCTAAATGACTTATATATCACATTCAGATTTTCTTGGAATTAGCTTTCTTTTCAGTCTCGAAGGGGAAAAAAGAAAGGATATGATTCAGACAGCTCCTTTTTTCAATCATCCTTTTAAAATGTCAATGCCGTCGGAGGAATTTTAATTGTAGGCACTATTAAAATCTTCCTCATCTGCCTGTTCAATTCAAAAACTAGCTCCCTATTGATGCGCAGGATTCCGAAACGTTGCGGTGAAAGTACTTTTTTTTGTCTTTTTCCAGCCATCTGAGAAATGCTTATTGACTTTTACTCGAGTACAAACCCGATTTTTTTTTCCCCTCGTGTTTCTGCGGGATATAAATGTTTAATGATGAAATTAGGGGCTGGAAATGAATAAACGGTGTGATAGAGGTCGCGAGAGTAAATTGACACACTGTGTAGCCGATGGACAAACGTTTGTCCGGGTTAATGCGGCACTGGCCTCTCGTTTAATATCACTTCCTGTGTAAATGTATGTAGACTTGTTTCAGCGTTTGGTGCTAATGCCATACACACATTAACACTCTCAGGACACACTATATAGAGGCGATACTGTTTGTATAATGACTTATGAACACTTTTTTTCCATCCATCCATCTATGAACCTCTGGAGTCCAACTAGGAAACAGGGAGGCCAATGGTGATCATTGTATTTATTCCCCTTTTGTACAACCGTGGTGAGAACATTCACACGCTGCAGGCAAATTGCAATGGCTAATCTGCATGTCTTTGGACTGTGGGCGGAAACTCACCGACCACAGGGAGAACATGCAAACTCCATGCACACCAAGCCAACGGGGGAATCAAACCCAGGACCTGGAGGTGCAAGGTGCATGGTCTTGGTGATATATAATGTTATGAACAGGTGGCATGATGGCTTAGTGGTTAGCAAAGTCACCTTGCACCTCCTGGGTTCATAGGTTTTGCATGTTCTCCCTGTGCTTGGTGGGGTTTCCTCTAGGTACTCCAGTTTCCTCCAACAGTCCAAAGACATGCAGATTAGGCTAAATGGCTCTCCCAAATTGCCTGTAGTGTGTGAATGTGTGTGTGAATGTTGACCATGACCACCATTGGCCTCCACGGTCCCCAGTTTAACTACAGAGGTTCCTAGATGGATGGATGAGGTACAGTATTTTGAACTCTACTTATAAGACCCCTTGCTAGTAATTTAGAACACATAGTAATGATGTGATAGTTCTATAAAGCCGTAGTTTTAAAATAAATATTTCATAATGCCTACAAACGCCAAAGATAGATAGATAGACGTTTTTCAGAGGTCAAGGTTAAGTTGACAAAACATCAATGAAACTTTCCCTGACCCAAGTACCAAGAACAGCATCCGTGTTATTTCCCATATCCAAGATCCAAACATGACCTTTTAGGATCATAGTGACAATAATAACCTTCAACTCAAAATGACTTTAGCAACTTAACCTTTAACCTGTCGAGGTGGCCGGTTCATTAGTAGCTCAGTTTTGCCCGAAGATACAGTACTAAGGTCTATGGTGGCATATTCACTGTACTAAGTTACATTATACAGGTAAGCATGTACTGTACTGTACAGACCAGACAATTCTAGAAGTTGTTGGAAAGCATAGAATACACAAAGTTATAGTATGCCAGTAGAATTCAATTGCACGACTACTTGATTCAGATTGGTCAGAAGATATTAAGTAGTGTTTTTATATCTGTTATTATTTATGTTATAGGTGTTATGTTTAGGGACGGCGTAAGCCCGAATGACATTTACCCATAAACGTTCCTGCACATAGGAAAATCCAGTGTGTTAATCCTTCCAGTAAAAGTCACTCAACTATACGAGTTAATCTAGTATATCAGTCACATAATAACACTCGAATAAACCACGCAACTAAAAATATATATTTATAAGACAAAGCGTTCAAGAGAATACAGAGAGAGAGAGAGATAAAGAGAGAGAATGAAATGGATAAGGAACAACAAAAGAGCTTGAAGTGCAGACAGACAAATGGATAAGACAGAAGGAGAAAAATATAAGATAGAAGAGAGAATCGTTAAAAGGTATTGAAACTCTGAATTGTCCCCCGAGGTTGTTTAGCGCAGCTGCCCGAAAGGCTGTCTGTTAAAAAACAAATACTGAAATAATAAAAAATTTAATGAATATTGTACCTTAAATAGCCTCAGATACCTTACAAATAGTGACCGGGTCTCTGTTAAATATTTATACAACAGGGTGTGCAGAGGGAGTATATATTTTATTTTTTTATCGACACTGAAATAGAGGTTTGAGCTAGTGGAAGGATAAATATGGTGCAGTATTGGATGTTTTTAGGGTAGCTATAACTAACCTATCACTATAACAGTGCCACGATACATATTTGCTGTTATATATATAAGTGCATATATAGTGCATGTACTATAACAGTACCGTGGTACATTTTTGCTGGTGTAGTACATGTAACACACTAATGTACACATACTATAACAGTGCTATGATAGATATTTGCTGATATTGTACATACAGTATAACCCACTATGGTATTTGAACTATGACAGTACCATGGTAGATACTGTATTTGCTGGTGTAGTACATGTAACACAATATGGTGCATGTAATAATAACAGTACCTTGGTAGATATTTGCTGATGTAGTACATGTAACACATTTTGGTACATGTACTATATGAACAAATATGTACCATTGTATTGTTATGGTGCACGTACTATAACAGTACCATGGTACTACATGTATAATATGCATATGCTGATATGTACTATATCAGCAAATATGTACCATGTACTATAGAGGTACTATAGTACATAGTACATGTAACACTATGGTGCATGCACCATGGTACTGTTATAGTATGTGTACTATGGCACTGTAATTGTATGTGTATTGTAATATGGTACTGATATTGTACATGTACTACTGTATAACAGAACCATGGTACAATATATGTATATTATGTATGTGTTGATATAGTGTGTTACATGTGGTATAACAGTACCATGCTACATATTGTTTGATGTAGTACCTGTAACACACTATGGTGCATGTACTATAACAGTACCATGGTACATATTTGCTGATATAGTAAATGTACCTTGGTACACATACTATAACAGTACCATGGTACTATATATGTATAGTTTGTACAGTATGTGGTTATATGTATTATATCAGCAAATGTATACTATGGTACTGTTATAGTACGTGTACTGTAATAGTGCCTTTGTACTGTACATATTTGCTAATATACTGTAGTACATGTAAGACACAATGATACAATGGGACTTTCTTTAGTACAACGGTACTATATTATGGTGCATGGTTCTACCCTGAACCATAGTATGGAACTATTGAACTTGAACCAGGATAAGAATATGTAATACAAATTTATGTACCATAACGGGGATATTTATAAAGTATGAAACCTGCCCAAGGCTCACAAAGGTACACAACACTTTAGTCAATACCATGGTACTTGTTAATTGGATATCACTGTGGCTTCTAGTCCAGCAGGCGTCTAATATGGTATGACATGTACTATAGTATACAAGTAGTATGTCTTAAAGTATCTACGATAGTACAATATGTACAGTACAAACATACCATATTAGATACCTTCTGAACTTTGGTAGCCACTTTGGAACCCAATAAGTCCCACACTCCATAGTACTACAATATTACCTACTCTAGTACCCTAAAAAGTTATATAGTGCCTACTATAGTAATGTCTGAAGTTCCACGGTGACACTATGGCATATTATGGTATGTACTATTTCAGTCTAAAGTTAATTCCTCCAAGCTACTAAACGGTTAGATTTTTTTTTCCTTCTACTGCATTCAATTTTGACATTTTGAGATGTGAGAGTATGCCCCGGCTTTGAAGACATGTTTTTGTGAAACCTGTTGAATCAATACACTCGGTTATGGATTTTAGGTGTTCATAGCAACAGCTGTAGCATTTTCTTGTCTTCTTCTGGAGCTCGGATCTGAGTGTGCAATTACTCTGTTTGTGCAAGACAAGCCCAAGACAGGTGGTAAATGAGCAGCTGGCAGATGGCAGTAGGCCTATTAGACAGCATAATATTGAAAATCCGTACCTTATTAGGCCCGCGACAGCATGTACGAATGGAGACATGGTTTTAGACGTGGATTCAGCTGTACCGGTGCCAGTATCGTAATCGCACACATGCAACACAATCATAGCTGGAGTATATTGAAAGGACAGCATTTGGGCGGCATAGCGGTTTAAACAACAGCACATGTTACAGTACAAGCAGTTTTATTCATCTCTAAAAACAAGCTAACATCAGGCTCATTGTGCCGGTGGGAAGTGAGGGTTATGACATAAATTAAACGAGACCAGACACCAGATTTGTCACTTGGATACAAATATATTGAAAAAAAAAATAGACAAGGAAGCTTGCTGTTATAGAATTAGCATTGTGAGACAAAGAAGAATAATATCTCCTTCCTTATTTCAAAAGCACTGAAAGCAATTAATTTTTTTTTTTTTTACTTACCGCTGGGTTCAAAAGTATTGGCACCCCAATATTGGAGTTCATGCAGCTACAGTACAAATGGCCCAGTTATCTCAAGCAATGCATGCAGAATGACGTCGGATACAGCCACAGAATGACGTCAGGCACAAAGGGCGTTCAAGTCAAACCGGGACGAGTTAAGGCGTAAAACTGAATTAGGATATTTCCATGTCTGTTTTGTGCTTTAAAGAGGTTTTCTTTTTATTTATTTCATCCGCCTTCATTTTTCAGTTAAATATGAGAGATTTTAAAGTGGAACCGGGGTTTGTGATCGAATTTCTCGTGATGAAGGCGTACAAAAGCGATTACCCTTCTAAGCTTCAAAGAACATGTTTTAGACGCGGTAAAACATTTGAAACACAGCAAATGTTTCAAAGAAGGCCATACGTCCAAGAATGACGATCCCGTCCGAGATGATGCAGATCCCACTTCAGTCGTTCCCATGATCCTTGCAAACTGACTTGGCAACTTGCAGAAAAGATGCATCTGTCTGTGGGAACTCAATGGTCAACCTTGGCCAGGTTGGTTGGAGCCTACTGCAGTCGCCCCTGTGACCATTCAGCCTGAACCTTGAAAATCGCAGGATAACTTGCGGTTGAGATGCGTCCGTCTGCGGAGAACTATCTACAGTACCTTGATGATATCCGAGCACTAGTGACACACTGGGATAAATGTACTGTATTAGTGTAGCTGAGGATTATATAGAGAAATAAAGGGAGTTTTTACTCTCATAACTTTGTTCTGTTATTCTACATAATCAAAGGTCCTGGTTTGTCTTGTACTATATATAATTAATCATTTGACTAGTTAATGCAATGAATCTTATACAAAACTCAATAATCCAGTACGTCTATGAATAACATTAGCTTGGGATTAACTTGCTCCATAAGTGAAAAGTTTCGGAATTAAAAACGACAATCTAAGGCTCCAATAAATAGCTAGAGTACTGGATAATACGCCTAATATTTAAAAAAAAAAAAAAAAAGTCGGATTAACTTCATAAAATAAATCTGTACTGACAGTGTCTGTGAAATTATTTTCCACTTAAATGGGTCTCTGGCTTCAAAACAGTTTTAAAAAAAAGCCTTGGTGTAGAGTATGCAACAGGAATCTCTCTCTCTCTCTCTCTCTCTGTCTCTCTTGTCTATCCTTCGTATTTTGTTTTTCTTTCCCTTGCACCCTGTCTGTCGTTCTGCCTGCTCGTGAGTCAAATCCATTACTATGATGAGAGGCGAACACAAAAGACAAGCGGCAACAAAAGAACGAGCGAGGAAGAGAGAAGGAGAAAAAAAAAAGTTCCCCTTGCGTTATGCCTCTTTCACTATGATTGATAGCCTCCATTGTTGGTTGGCTTTTATTCACGCCGTGCGTAATTGCTTTTTGATATTACTACAAATGAGAAATTACTCTGTCCCATTACCGCAGGACAATAAACAACGGGTGGCCATCTCTCTCTCTCTGTCTCTCTCTCTTTTTCTCTCTGTCGTTTTCTCTCTCTCTCGTTTTCTCTCCTCCCCATTTTTCTCTCACGTTCTCACTTTGGATTTCCCTGTGCGAAACATGAGAGGTGAACAAGCACAATGTAACATCCCGTCTCGCGAAGCGCACTTCTACCCGAGCCGGGCGAGACGCAGTGTGTCAGCATGGCGATAATGAGCGTTAGAGGATGAGACACCTTGTCAGCGTTTTAGTGCCTGTTAATTACATGCTGAGCCGCGCGGTGATGGACTCTTTGGGAAATCTGGTGTGACGTTTGCATCATTAGTCAAACGACAGAGCGGAGAGCGGCTCGGACTCGAGCAGCGCTAACGAGCAGCGCTACAGCAGAGTTTGGGATCCGTGGTTGGATGTTTGTTTCAGGAGAATTAAGGATATTTCCATGTCTGCTCATTAGGAATGGACCGAAATGCCTTTGTTTGTATATAGTTCTGTCGAGCGCGTAAAAAGTTTTGTAACTATATTCGGATTTCATACCAAAGTCGTGTTTGCAGAGGTCCTTTTCATTGTTTCAATCCAATCAAGTTAACTTTGGATTTCTTGTGAATGAAGTCGTTAAACAGATTGACATTTACAGAAGACTTCAAGCACGCCACAGTGATGAGACTCTTAGCCGCGGTAAAACATTTGAATGGGCCGTACTGTAAATGGCGATCCCGTCTGAGGTGGCTCGGACCCCACTGCAGTCGTTCCCATGAACATTCAGCGACTGATCCTTGCAAAATGACTTACAGGCACTCGGCTGGGAGTTACAGCCCTGACCTCGCTCCAAGCCATTTCCACAAGTTTGGCCCATTAAAGGAGTTCCTGGGCGGCCAAAGTTTCAGACGTGAAGCAGGCCATCATTGCTTTCTACCTTGATGGTGTCCAAGCACTAGTAAAACACTGGGCTAAGTGTATTAGTGTAGAAATAAAAGGAGTTTTTACTTTCATAACTGTTCAGTTAGTCTGCACGATCGGAAATTACAGTTTGACTTGAACGCCTCTCTTTTTGTCCTCATCATTAAGTTCTAAGAATCATAAAAAAAATAAGTCTGAGTGTCAGCTATTGTACTGCGGTAGAACATAAGCGGTAGTGTTCGATACAGATGTGTGCAGTATTCTAAGTGAAACAGCTGTTCGTTTTTATACATATTGTACACGTATACATGCATACACATCTGATCTATAGTTCAGTGTACTGTATGTGTGTGCATGCATACTGTCTACGTGACTTTCCGAATAGGAAATCGAATTTGGCTGCGCCGCATGTGTCAGATCCTCCTCCGTAAAAGGTCTGGTTGTGTCCTGGTTGCCCTTGGAGAGCAGCGAGCATCCGCGTTTTTTGTGTTCTCCATGCTGTTCCACCTCCCACTCAGACGAGAACTCCAATCTGAAGTCGTGTCAGTTGGGCAAGAACTTCACACTGGCACACCCACATCACGCCGCTATATTTACCCAGTGTCCCCTCCTCCTCCTCCTCCTCCTCGTTCTAACATGGCCAGCTGTCAAAGAAGGAACAAACAACTTCAAGGAAATTGCAATCAGTCCTGGTTTTATTTGTAAATTTCACCCGAAGTACGTGCTACTGTACATCCAAGACTAAGCTTTTCCTTTCTACTACATTTTTAAAGTAAAGGTCATTGCACACCAGGAAGAGCGTGAACAAATGGTACAAAAAAAAAAAAAAAAAAAGCAAAAACATCACTACGTTTACAAAAATGTGGCACAAATATGAGACTTCAGGTTTCCAGTAGGTATCTATCACAACAAACAAGAACAGTCCTGTAGCTATACTGCACCTTAACACACTTAGCATTAGCATGCAGGGTGCAATGCTAATAAATGTACCATCTTTCAGTTTTAAAGGTGTGTAAACTTTTTAATAGTGAGGGAAAAAAAATCTTAGAACTGATTATATATTAAGCAATCATATGATTATCATTCTGACTCCTGTAATCCTTCTCATGCTCATCAACAGTGTGATCATAATTAGAAACATAATGCAGGGAGTGGGACGATGACTCAGCAAAAAATATTAGCGAGTAACAGTGGTTTCAAATTAAGTGGAAATTTGAATACCAACTGAAACATATCAACTGAAAAATATTAACTGAAAAAAAAGTAAGAAAAAGAAATGAATTAATAGAAGCTATTTTAAATATTTTGAATTGTTTGTAGATGTAAAATCCTGACTGAATTGATAGAACACACCAATTGACTTAAGTAAAAGTTGCTATTTCAGAAGGGCCTGAATTAAGCAATGAAAACAACTAAAGAGATAATAAAACTACTGGCAGTGGCTGTAGGGCTAAAAATATATGTGAAAGTGTATACACGTATACAGTACAGAGGAACTGTATGTATACATCAACAGGAAAAATGTCATGTGACCTCTCCTACCATCAAGGATGGAGTGACTTGAATGTGTAACATTCATTAAATTAGAGTTTTAAAAAACGGCAAAGATAACACCTCTTGAAGTGTGTCCATTTTTTGTGCCTCTCTGTATTAAAGTGTTTAACGGGGAAGTCCGGAACACAGACAGGGACAACAGTGTAAAGTGCTTTTTTATTAAGGGGGGGAAAAAAGGGACTCAGTGAGGAAGGTGGTGGAGGAAGTGGGCATCAGATGAGTTGGGGAAAAGGATGCAGTCCCTTCAGCGAGAGGGAAAAACTGATCGGTGAGTCATGCACCCAGAACGCCCTACTCCCCGGACTGATGTTTGGAGGAGCTGTTCTAGGGCGCTGATGACACCAGGATGGTGGATAATAATCCGCTGCCAGCCACAGTGAGTTTAGGCACCCCGCCCCTCGGGTGTGTGCAGTGGAGTGCAGTTGTATTCTCTTCCTATATACAGTATTCCTATATTCTCTCTCACTTTCACCCTCTCTCTTTATACAGTCTTATGCAAAAGTTTAGGCACCCCTTGATAACAGATTTTGGTGATTTTTGTAATTGAAGAGATGTTAACACAGTCTCTCTTGGACATGGAAACCATGCACAATATTGTCAGCAAACATTGGTGCATAGTTACTTCTTGTACCATAAATTGAACAAAAATAAAAACATTATTATGGCACTGTGCAAAGGTTTGGCCACCATAAGAGTTCCAGAGTCATTAGTAAACGCCAATTTCAAAGCTTTACAAATACTTTGACTTTTCAAACCTTGTGCATACACTTGCAGACACTCAACAACCATGGGTTCCTCTAAGCAGCTGTGTAAGACTCTGGAAATGAAAGTTATTGATGCACACAATGCACGAGAAGGCTACAAGAAGATAACAAAGTGTTGCCAGCTTGCAGTTTCCACCATGAGAAATGTAATTAAGAGAAGGCAATTCAGGGGATCTGTGGAGGTCAAGATGAGCTCTGGAAGACCAAGAAAACTCTCGGAGAGAACTGCTCGTATGCTGGTCAGTTAGAAAGACGAATCAAAACCCCCATTTGTCTGCAAATAAAATGGGGTGCACTGTTCCACAAGACCTTCATGGAAGTGTCAGCAGAAGAAAACCTTACCTGCGTCCGCATCATAAAATCCAACCTCAGAAGTATGCAGCAGAACACAGCACTTGTTTCCAAAATGCATCAGTGCTTCTGTAGAAGTTAAAAAAAAAAAAGTTAAAACAATCAGCAAAGGCATGTTTGAAGAAAAAAGGAGCAGCATTTCATGAAAAGAACACCTTGCCAACTATTAAGCATGGGGGTGGATCTATCATGCTTTGGGGTTGTGTTGCAGCCACATTGGTACTGTTATAGTATGTGTACTATGGCACACAGGAAACATTGCACGGGGGGAGGGAAGAATGGATTCCACTAAATACCAGCAAATTCTGGAAGCAAACATCACACCATGTGTAAAAGAGCTGAAGCTGAAAAGATGGCGGCTTCTACAACAGGACAATGATCCTAAACATACCTCGAAATCCATTATGGATTACGATTTAAACATTATTGAAAATGGGTAGGTAGATCTTAAAAGAGCTGTGCATAAAAGATGACCAAAGGATATTACAGAACTAGAAGCCTTTTGCGAGAAAGAATGGGAGAAAATCTCAAGTACAAGAATTGAAAGACTTTTACCTGTCTATAAAAAGAGTTTACAAGCTGTGATATCTGCCAGAGGCGGTGTTACTAAGTACTGATTATGTAGGGTGCCCAAACTTTTGCACAGTCACACAATGTTTTTAATGTTTTTATTTTTTATCTTTGTTCGATTTATGATATAAAAAGTAACTATGCAGCAAAGTTTGCTGAAAATATTGTGCATTTTTCCATTTCCAAAAGAGACTGTGTTAACATCTTTTTAATAGAAAAATCAACAAAATTTATCAAGGGGTGCCTTAACTTTTAAGACTGTATGTATATTCTTTTTTTACCATCTCTCGCTTTATATATATATAAAAAAATGAAAAAACATTTTCATTTTATTACTGTACATAAAAAATGCCACATGGAAAGAATAAGTAACTTAATTGATTTTTCCCCCATTTTTCATTTCCAGTATGAGTTACAATCCATTCAAAATGTAGAGGGAAACCACACATGCATAATAGCAAAAAATATTAGTCAGTCACTATTTTGTTTGTAGCACTTCAATACAATGATACATGGTATCATTCTTTCAGTGTTAATAAGCAAGGTTAAATAATCAAAATATTTATCACACTTGTGTATTCATTAATCAATTAACTAATTTATGTATTTTGCTTGTTTGCTTTGTTTTCTGATCCGCTATCGTTTACCATAAAAAAATAAAAATAAAAATTCAGTTTAATTAAAATTCTAATTAAAATATTCTTTCCCCTGACTTTGCACATGGCTTAATTCACACAATTATCTTTTGTAAATCACCTGCAACACGCCAACTGTTTTACACATAATTTATTCCACTGACATCCAAATTAGAGGCCATTATTTTGGCAAGTCATAACGCGGCACTGCCAGAATTCAGATTAAACATGCAGTGGAGTAGCGGAGGATTTAACACCAGTTGCACATAACAGGTTTGCATCATGCCCTGTAAATGCATAAACACATAGAGTATTAACACAGTGGTACTCAGCTCTGGTCCAGGAGGACCAATGCCCTGTACATGTTGGTGCTTTATCTGCTCTGAGCACATCTGATTGAGCTAATTAATAACTTTTTCTTTATTGAAGTCGGTGTGGTAGAGAAGGGAAAACACTAAGATGTACAGGTCAGTGGTCCTCCAGGAATAGGGTACATTAACAAACCCAAGAACATAATGACAAAGGACATTGAAAAATGTACTGTCCTATATTTTATGAACTTCACAGGTTTCAGAGATCCCCTTCCATGCCCCAGCTGGAATATCTCTCAGATTACGCATTGTTTTTCATACCTCAAGCTACATTTCACTTCTATGTGAATGAGAGTGCTGAAAATGCCCCAGGCTAGAGGTGGGGACCTTCCTATATGAGGTCACAATGGGGGAAATCTAATTTGCTTGTTTAAGCCCTGTCCAGAACAAAGTAATGTTGTTGTAATACTTTTAATTTAATTTTATTTGTTGTTTTGTTGTGATTTCTGGTCTTATTGTTGTGTTTTCTTGATATAAACCCATGTTTTTGAGTTTGTTTGTTTGTTTTGATGTGTGCTTCTTCTGCTTTGCTGATGTGTTTATACAGTACTGTAGCTTTGCCATCCGTGTTGTCGGGTTTGATGCTGCAGGCAACGGTTTGTGAATATCTTTTGCACTTGTAATCCACTATCATTTTACAACTCTGGCACTGAATTTTCAGCTGCAAATTAAAAAAAAAAAAAAAAACACCTACTTTTCATCTTTTACCTGAAATGTAAGGTGCGGGCTTAATCGGTTTTCACATTACTGCTTTTTGCCAAGACCAAACGGTTTGCACATATCTTGTCTAAATACAGTAGATCATTTTTCCTTGGTATGTTGAAGTGTTTAAGTAGATAAGAATAAGTGAAAAATGTGACAGTCGTTCAATACATTTCAACTGTTTTACCCTCATTCAGCTAAGGGTCTACCAAAAAGAAAAAAAGAAAAAAAAACAAAAGAATGGCAGAACATGAATCATTTCCGTATCATCAACTTCCCTCAGATAATTAAGCATCACCATGTAGAACGACGACTCTAATTAGTCCAAACAAACCCAACAAGACTTTCCAGAAGGTTTTGAATCTCTTCCAAAGTACAAATGATTACATTCGCTACCAGCGTAGCACCTCCTGGTGCTGCGGCGCGGCCCAGGGACGAACGTCAACCGTGGATCTAGCGGGTCGTTAGAGACCGTAGGACATCATGCAGCAGCAGCTGCTGACGCTACACTCCAAATGTTGATTACAGAAGAGCCTTGATGCTAGACTATTCCTGGCGTTAGAGCTGCGGCTTAAAGCGCAAACGGGCCGAAACCCTTTCCAGAACACCCCATCCTTTTTTTCTTTTGTAGAAGCTGGAAGACGGAAGCAGGGTTTGTAAACAGCTTTAAAAACAGTGTGGACTCATTTCCATCGAAGCGTTAACACGGAAAACAATTGCGCTTGTAATTAAAAGCAGATGGGTCCTCCTAATTTAACTGTGACAGACAGATGCTCTGCTCTGTTATTCATTATGTATAATAAATGCAGTTGTATCTTGTTATATAGTAAAAATAACTTTAGTACGCTTGTTTCAAATATGAATACGCCACTGAAACATTTTGTAAAGCATGCTTCTGTGACGTTATCGGGTTGCAGTATAATGCGTAATTGCAGCTTTTTTAGAAGAAGGAACAGCTTAAATCTCATTAATCGTATATGTTTTTTTCATTTGGCTGGAACTTGCATCCAGATGAAACAGGAGCAGTTAAAGGTTGTTGTTCAAGAACCCAGACGTGGTCTGGGATTCGGCTCAACCCCTTCCGATCAGTAGCTTAACCACAGAGTCACCACTTTCCACACTGCTTAAAGTGTACTATCAGACTCTTTTACGCTGTCACTTGCATTTGTTTACACTCTTGCCCAATCGCTTTCTCTTTCTCTCCTGCTGGTCACCATACTGTATGACTCCTCCTTAACTCATGCCAATGATGTTCAATGTATGCCAATATAATATACAGTAATATATGCCCTCAAACTGTCATCGTCAGCACAATTCATAGCAGCTCAAGAACATATAATATAGTGTGTCGTCCCCCCACACTCAACAATAATGTTTTTTTTTCTGCTTCTTTTATATATATCCAAGAAAGCAATCGAGCGAGCGCACCAGACATTTATGGGAAATCTGAGAAGAAACCCGTTCAAGCTGTTACCATTATTATACCTGTCGTATAAACTCAATCCCCCCCTGGTGAATGGAAAATAAATGGAGCTCGAGCACATTCAGGGCATCAGTCAAGAAGGCTTAAATGCACACAAGCAAGCAGCATGCTCTCTCAGGGCTGTTTGGACTGCGATTTCAATAGTTGTCTTAGACTGGCGCATAGACTGACAAGTTCCAGAGTGTTGTTATATCATCCAGTGATAATTTAAGAGCGCTCTAGTCGAGTCGGGCTTGTAGTAAGTAGTGGTGATTTGATATACAAGTGTTGTTGGCGTCGTGGTTAGCACTGTGACCATGCACCTCCAAGAGGTGAGGGTGAGAACATTTACTTTTAGGCATTTGGCAGAGCGACTTACATTTCTTATCTGATTATACATCTGAAAAGTTGTGGGTTAAGGGCCTTGCTCAACTTGGTGGTCGTGGGATTTAAACCTGGGCTACCTCTGACCCCTGACCGTGTTGGTGAGAATCTTATCTTTGGGTCTGTGTGCACGGAGTTTGCATGTTCTCCCTGCTTTTGGAGGGCTTTCTCTGGGTGCTCTGTTTTCCTCCCATAATCCAAAGACTTGCAGGATAACTGGTGTTTCCAGAATTGTTTGTAGTGTGTGCTCTGTGCTGGACTGGCACCCCATCCCTGGTGTACACCCTCCTAATGCCCTTAGTCCCCTTTGATAAGCTCCAGACTTCCCATGACAAGATAAGAGGTATAGAAAATTAGTAAAGTGATGGAATGGTAAAATGGTACAGTGTTTGGGCCAGCAACATTTGTATAATTAAAAAATATCCAGGTGTACCAAACTTGATCCAATGAAAATCCAATGCCTTGCTGCCAAACCAAGTAGAATCCTTAATATATCTTGTATTGGTTGTATCAAACCCTTTACCCCTGGCTACATACAATATCTGCTTCTAGTTTAGGATATAGCCCATGTTGTTCATTGTGAACCAATGAATGGAGAAAGGAAAAAAAGACAGATTAGTCTTCTGCAGAAAGTATGACCCTTTAACTGTTTAAAAAACCGTAGAGTGTACTCACGGGATCCACCATTCTAGCCATCAGGCCTCCCTTATCACAGTGACTTCAAGTGTGAGCTGTCCATTGTAGAAAGGGTGCATTTAATTAAGGCTAACTATCAGTTTCTCGGGTGTCTCTGACCTGGGGGCTAGCTAGTGTTTGCTCTTAGAAGATTTGGTCCTTTACAAGTAATCCTTCTTGGAAGAATTAACCAGCACAGTGGCGCTGACCTTTGCTTAGCCCCGTGTAATTAATATGTAAACTCTGACAGCTGAGGCAACTGGGACGTCACCGGTGAGACTTTGTGCTGTCTGTTAGCGTTGGGTGGCCTTTCACTTTACATTGAAAGCATCGGCTCAAAGCCGCTTTTATCTTTTATTAAAAAAAAAGGGACTGTGAGAGAATTCTCTAATGGATCAGACAGGTCTTTCAAATGTGCTTCATTAGAGTCATTAGGCAATGTTTGAAGGTGGAAGTTTAAGAAACGCATTCTATGAAGACCCTGTATGCAGGTCAGACTGGGACTTTTGATTGGGCAGAATAAGAGAAAGAGAGTAAAAACTACCTTTGTTTCTCTATATAATTCCCTGCTACACTAATGCACTTATCCCAGTTTCTCCTAAGTACCATCAAGGTACTGTAGTAAGTTGAAAGCGCTGGCCTCCCAGGAACCCCTTTAATGTCCCAAACATGTCAAAATGCCTTGGAGTGAAGTCAGGACCGTATCTGGAATGGAAATTGAGTCATGTCAACTGGACGACGACTTTGTTTAGTAGAAACATTTCACTACTCATCCAAGTAGCTTCTTTAGTGTCTGTCCACACGGAAACGCGTTTCGCTGTATACGTATACATTTTTTATCGTATTGCCTTTTTGAAACCGGGTCCCAAAGTGGACAAATCTGAAAACGACACCCTTGCGGTTTCGTGTGTGCAGCCAATCGGTATATTCTGTGAAGCGATGATGTCATCACATCACGCGTCGGCTGCGTCACACGTAACAGCAACAACAATAATGGCAGACTACATGATTGTGTTCGTGTTGCTACTAAAAAGCCTAATAGCTTTATTACAGCAAAATCTATTGCTTCTATGCAACTGTGAGGAGCAACAAGCGATAATGGACAACACATATTCGTATACAGCGCGCAAGGTTATGCGCATGCTCAAAGTCGTCTTCTCCGTGTATAGTGTATCTCTATGGCAGAATTACAGCGCCCCATTTTGGTCTGGCTACACCGTTTTCAGTGGTTTCGTGTGCGCGCAGATATTTCTTGAGACGACGCCGTGTTTACGGAATTTTTCTTTTAGAACGAGGGGAAAAAATGATCGGATAGGGAACGCCCTGGCTTCGTGTGGACAAACCCTCAGTCTAAAGAAAGTTGGAAAGTTCCTCGTATTTAAGTCCTCCCCTATCTGAAACGGTTTGTTACGTGAACAATGCTGAAGGTGAGAATAGGAGAGAGGGTCGTTAGAGAGTAGAGGAGAGAGAGCTGTTAGTTGGACAATGGAGAGAGATTAGAGAGAGACATTACGGTGTAAGGCGTAAGTTCTTTAGCGTGGCTTTCTTGGTGCATGTATGAAGAGCTCTTGATCTTTCTTGGGATAGATGAAAGGGCAGAATGAAAAAAATAAAATAAAATCTTGACACGTCCACCAAGAAAGAGACATTTTCTCATCACTTCTGTGATGCTTTTCTGCTCACTGTGGTTGCAAACCAGTGTTCTCCTCCGACCTCTCCTGACGACATTATGGTTCACCTCCAGTGAGAACTACTGCTCAGTGGATGTTTTATTTGTTTTGCACACCATTGTGTATAGCCCTGCGATGGATTGGCACCCCATCCTCATGCTCTAAGTCTCCTGGGATAGGCTCCAGGCCCCCCGCGACCCTGTATAAAGCGGTACAGATGATGAGACGACCGTTGGATAATCTTCAGTGAGTGTTGTGTGAAAATGTCTATTTCATTTCTGAAAGTAACAATCATCCAACTGGCAATTTATTTTCTTTATTCTGATGTTGCATTGCACTACTGCTATATGATTGGTTAGACCACTGAAGCTCAAGTGAGTCTATATTATTACCTCCATACATTATATATTGTAGTGTTGCTGAATTTTGGAAAAGAAAAGAAAAAAAAATCATGGTGTTTTCAATTCTACACATTCAATGCAACTTTAACTCTAAAGCCATTCGATCAGGTCGCTTCTCCACCATGTCGCCGTTCTCGTGACACTTACATTCACTTCGTCCGAATTGCTACGACCAGCTCAGACGCCTCAATCAGGCCGGGCGACGTGTTACTCTAATATCCTCATCGCTCTTTCTTCCAGAGCTCTCGTTATTAGCCATTGAATTTGCCCCGACTGGACCTTGTTTTTTTTTTTTTCCCTTTCGAGAAAGGCTAATTCGAGAGCTTTGCAATGCGTGTCGGCATTTAGCTCGCATCTATCTTCTCAATTACGGCTATGGCTTGTTAGGGAGGCTACACAGGCGAGGGATTGATTCTGCTTAGAAGATATTCGGGTCACTAAAGACTGGCTGTTTTTTTTGTAATGCAGTACCTTAGCGGTTTAGCTCTTTCTAAGTCAATAGTACTAATAGTAGGAGGATATTAGTAGTATGTAGTTAAACTTGGGTAAGATAGAATTTATCCATAGCATGTACAACATTAAACACTAACCAGATATAGATAGGCAGATAAACAGATAAGTAGAAGTCATTTTAATAGAATAACCACCAATTATACTCACCTTTAAGATAGATAGATAGATAGATAGATTACATTTTATAACTAGGAATTCAACAGTTATTCAAATTCACTACAGCTTTAAGCAATCAGATACGTGTCTTTTTAAGATAAAAACCTAGAAAAGGCTGCTAAATCCCTCCATCATTCCTCTGCTCAGCTGATTTGCTCAATCCTCCCCGGATAGTCATCAATACAGCATCTGATATTTGCCTTATTTGTATTCTCTAAACGTGTCGCTATCTCTCTTGCTCTAACAATCTTGACATAATATGTAGATGTTCTGTGAATCACTTATGACTTATTCTCTCTCTCTCTCTCTCTCTCTCTCTCTCTCTCTCTCTCTCTGTCTTTCTATCTTAAACTCAATCTCCCTGGATTCCCAAGTCCTCAAGCTCAGGAGTGAGAGTAAACATCTTCATTATTTCCTTCCTTTTATTCTTTCTCATATCACCGTTTCTTTTTCTTTCATCTCTCCTCTTCCTAGAGCTCTTCACTTGCCCTTAATCTAGGATACTCACTACAGTGCTTCTGAGCAGGAAAAAAAAAAGTTCATTGTGTATCTTCCATATATACCACCTTTACTCTTTGATCCCTCTTCACACCTTTCCTGTTGTCTTTACAAACAAAAACAACAAAAAAATTATCTCGAAGGCACCGAAGTCGCAGATGGTTTCTCTCTTTCTCCCTGTTGCACCCCACTCATCATTGCCCTTCTTGCCTTCCTTTTTCTTTTCTCTGCAGTAGCTGTAGAGAAGCAGGGCGAGTCTCCGTGTCTCTGTTTTCCTGCAGTCCTCCCCAGGGGCTCTCTCTCTGCCTCTGCCTTGTGTTTCTTTTGGAGGACAAGTAGGTGTGTATGTGCGTGTGGGTTCGTGATTCCGGCTATTCTAACGGCTGCTTTAAATCATTCACAAGAGGTCACTCTTGGACTCGCGCTGTATGATCGAGTCAGGTGTTCAAGGAAAACCGGGAATTTCTCATGAATGAAGGCGTAAACCGATTGACATTCATGTCAAGCACAGGATGGTGATAAGACTCTAAGCAGTAAACATTTAAATAGTGCAAATGTTCTAAAAGACACCCTTGTCCGTGTATGATCATCCTCCGAGTCGTTCTCGTGAATGATGAGCGAGGGGAACACCTGAAAATCCATGAATTTGTCACCAGTTTGCGGAAGAGATGCATCCTTCTGAGGGAACAGTATGCACATGCATTCACCAACACCACTTGCATATTACAGGAACTTGGCTGAGAGTTACTCCCACATCTCCGTACAGGTCCTGACCTCAAGTCAAACCAGTTTCACATGTTTCGGCCATTAAAGGAGTTCCTGGGAAGCTCTGGCATCCTGAGAAAAATTCTACCTTGATGGTATCTAAGCAATAATGAAACACTGGGATAAGTGCATTAGTATAGCACAGGGGTGGGCAAACTTTTTGATTGGTGGGCCACATTGAGTTCTAACATTTGACAAAGGGGCTGGAACAGGAGCAGATAGATGGCATGCTTTGGTCAAAGGGTCAAAGGGTAAAGTGCAAACGTGGAGTAATAGGCCTACGCTTCACCTCAACAAAGCCAATATATCTAGAGTGCGCCATCTAGTGAGGAAACATCAGAATTACAGTGGAAATAAAACATTAACAAGGTTCATTTATTAAATTTTTTCAAGTTTGGCGTAGTCTGCCCATGCCTGGTATAGCAGGTGATTATATAGAGAAATCTATTTATCTATCTAGGACTACATCCTCTGTAGTCCAACTTGGGACCAATGGTGGAGGCGAATGGTGACCATTAAGTATGACTGTGTGAACATTGCCACCCTCTGAGCAATTTGGAAACGCCAATTAGCCTAATCTGCGGGTTTTTTGGACTGTGAGAGGAAACATCCCAATGTGGGAACAGAACCCAGGACCTAGATGAGCAAGGTGACCGTGCTGACTACTAACCCACCGTGCTGCCATATAGAAAAAAAGGGGGGGTTTTACACTTATAACTGTGTTCTCTTATTCTGCAGAATCAAAAGTATCAGTTTGACTTGAATCCCCATTGTAAATACCAAACTAAAAACCAGATGTCTGCTTTCTTTGGTCAGTCTCCTGGCTGATCAGATGCTTGTCTCACGTGTTTAAAAGTGCATAATGATTACCTTAATAATTGTTTCGCACACATTCAATACTCCTAGAAATGCCCTCTAACATTACCGAGCCTATTCCTGTCTCCTTTCTGGCTCTGCATGCTATAGCATTGCACCTCTGACTCTACCAACAAGTCCTGCTGTGTCCTAAGGCATATCTCGTTCTTTAGATTTGGAAACAGCTGCCAATCCCTGATTCTGTGAATACCAGGTACAGTACCTGTGAGCTCGCAGGCTAATTTCGTGGAGCCGGTTTATTTACAAATGCTTTCTCAGACACCCACATCTTCATTTATATCCATCACTACACTCATGGGATTTATTAGAGCTTTAGCACGAGTTTGAGAGAAATCCTCGGTAAAGAATCTTGTGTTGTCTCAACTCGAATTGATCTTCAGAAATATCTTGAGACGTGAGTCAGCTGTCAAGTTAATGAAACCTTTCACCGTTGCTGTCAAACAAGAAAAGGCTAAAACCTAAAGGTCAGCACCGGAAACAAGCCGTCAGAGAGCCGTCGGCGCTCGCGAGCAGGTTAAATTCATTAGTGTAGAGCTTTCAGATCAGGCCGCCGAGCAGGGGGAGGACATTTAACATCTCAGGGAACCTAAATAAGGTAGTGCATCCTAATGCAGGTGGTGGTGTAAAGATTTTACACGTTTTACAAGCTTTACTATGACACCTTCGATTCTGAAGAATTTGCATTTATAGCGTTCATCAGATGCCCTTATCCAGAGTGACTTACATTTTTATCTCATTGTACATCTGAGCAGTTAAGAGCCTCACTGAAGGTCTTAACAGTGACAGTGCTGCAATTTGAAGCAGGGACCTTCCAGTCCTGTAGTCCAATATCTTACCCACCAAGCTACCACTGCACACCCCAAACCGAAATCAGTACCTTGAATGACTGCTAGGTAAAGTGAGTGAGTCTCCGTAGAGCAAAACTTTCTTTCGGCTGCTCCCGTAAAGGTCTCGTCACAGCGGACAATCCAATCAGCACACAACTCAAAACCAGATGTTTGGAGCAACAAGCCGCACGAGCCACAACCCCCACTGTCAATCGCCCTAGAGCCCCAACGTCTAACTTTTCAACAGAAATTAATATGTTCACCACCTGATACCAAAAAAACAGCTTCATGGTTTTGGTCTCTATAGCTAGATTTCTCATACATGACACCTGTGGAGGATGGTACAGTGATGAGGTGGTACAGCTCCAGGGTTGAGGGTTTGAGTCCTGCCCACATTCTCCCTGTGCATGGTGGGTTCTCATTTGGTAAAATTGTAATAACCTTGACACCGGATGACGTAGGGTATGGATGACCGAGTTCAATCAAATGCAAAGCAACAGAAAGCAAAGCTACAGAAGCTAACTTGTGGTTACTGAGGTAAATAGGCATGGTACAACCAACAGCCAAGCTCCGACCGTTCCACCCGTTTGCCCATTTATGGATTAACCAAGGCTTAGGCGGATTCAAGACGGTGACGCCCAGAGGTCCTACAACTGAGCTTCGAAACCACTTTTCAGAAAACATGTCGATGATGTCATGGAGGATTTGTCCAGTTCTTATACAGCCTATGGTTTTTACCCTCTAGGAATTGAAGATTATATTCCATCACAAATGTGAGAGGGTGAGAGCGAGGGCTGTACATGGTGCAAAATAGAAACCACATTTTCTCCACGTTTACTAGAAATCGACTCAGTTGTGCATTCTCGAGTCTATTCCCACCTCACACCCAGTATATCCAGGATAAGACTTCTGCAAAACGATTCCTTGTATCTGTTTGACAAGATAAAATGTGAGCCAACACTCTGAAATACCAAAAGCATTTTTTTTTTTTCCTTTTCTTCTTTTTTTTCACCCCTGAATGCCAGTATGGCTCGAAAAATCCTTGACTGTAGAAGAAGGTGTGGGAGAGAGAGAGAGAGAGAAGGAAAGAAAGGGACATGAACATCCATGAAGACGGCTGAATCAGCAGTGTGATGCATAGCGCATGGTAATAGTCTCTTGGTACACAGTGACATTTGGAAAACGACACAACAGTGGTTTGAAATTGAGAAATTGTTACTTTGCGTGAGCACTGTGTGGAAGCAGACGCACAGTGCTGCATAACCTCGAAGGAGTTCAAAAGCCTCCTGAATCTTAAGATTTACGTATGATTTGGATCATACGGAGGTTAAATATCAGCGGTACAAATCAAGAGAACTTAACAAAGCCCTGAGATCTGTGACATTGACACACTGGAACGCTCTCTGCTCTAGACATCGTACTGTATAGAAGCATACGCTCCGTATCGTACATCTGTCGGAAAATTACCTCCATGATTTTCAATTAGTTGCGCAATTACAAAAGATGAATCATTCTTTATTCAGTTCAATAGATTTAGGAGCGAAGGGCGACAGTTGCTCTGCATTCCAATTAAACCGTAATTAAATTATACTTATCAGCCCACTTTCCACTTACCTGCAGCTATGCTTATAGCAGATGTCTGGAATATTGTGAGATGCAGCATGGTTTCTTATCAGTGCTCAGTGGAGAAGTGGAGTGGGGGGGGACGTGCACCTCCTGCCGTTTCTGGCCAGGAGCTCATACATTTTCTTTGCTTTATTTCTCAGTGTGCGAGCAATTAGCATCAGGTAGATTGTACGAGCAGGGAATTGGTTGCTCGTAGTTATTCTCTAAAAAAAAAAAACTACGGGAAGGCATTTATTGCATGAGGATGTTAAGGTGAAAGCACATGGGCTTAACCTGTCTTTGAGGCAGTAGATGTAGAAGTTTTATAAATCTTGCAGGGGGAATTTCCTACCAGATTGTCGCTAATAAAGCTGATATGCAATAAGTTTAACCTCTTGAAATCCAGACTGTACCGTTTATATATAAGGGCTGTTCAAGTCAAACCGAGACTTGTGATTTCTCATGAATGAATGGATTGATATTTACAGAAGACTTACGAGCATAGTACGCTGATGACACTCTTAGCCGTTTTAAAGAAGTCCTTGAACAATACTGGAACTGTATAGGAGTGTTTGGGAGTTATTGTCACATCCTCCATACAGTCCCACAATTTTGGGGCTATCGAAGGAGTTCCTAGGAGACCAGCATTTCAGACATGAGGAAGGCAATCCGATCATGGCTCTGATGCACTGAGAAAACTTGATGGTCTCCAAGCACTAGTGAAACTCTGGGATAAGTGCATTAGTGGTAAAGGTTTTTTTTTTATGTTTATAACTGTGTTCCGTTATTTTGCATAATAAAAGTCCTAGTTTGAATTGAACGCCCCTTGTATGATTTAGATTTTTGCCATACAATATATGCGGTACAATCAGGTCAGCATTGGGTCATTTCATTTCCCTCACACCATTACAAATCAATTCACTGGAATTTAATCCTATAGTGAGTGAGTTATATTATTATTATTATTATTATTATTATTATTATTATTATTATTATCATTTCAAAATCCAACTGGATTCTTATGAGTTACTGACCAGAATATTACCCAGCATCCATTTGATTTCTATTGGATTCTTTTTATATACATCACAAATTGGAATATAAGGTGATTTTGCTCGTAGGTTTTCCTCAATTTGTATTCATTTTGCATTTTTGTTTTACATAGGGTGCAGTGTGTGAGTTACCCACTGGAGTATGGTCATCTTTTTGTCCCTATTGATTTTCTATGGTTTACTCATTAGGATATGTACAGTATATGGAGTGACAAGATATGGAATGACGAATGGACAGGGATAGGAATGAGTATATTAGAGGGACAGTGCAGGTAGGATGGTTTGGCGACAAGGCCAGTTTAAGATGATTTGGACATGTGCAGAGGAGGGATGAGGGGGTATATCAGGAGGAGATGGTTAGAGATGGAGCTGCTACGCGGGAGGAAGGTCCAAGAGAAGATTTCTAGATTTGGTGAGGGAGGACATGCAGTTGGTTGGAGTGACGAGGGAAGATGTGGTAGACAAATTGTGGTACACTGTGCTGACCCCTAATGGGAGCAGCCAACAGAAGAAGAAGACTCTTTCGGATATGGTCCAATTTATGTCACCATCATATGAGTTTTATACAATTATGCACAGAAGTATGAAATGGTTTTTCTGTAGTTATTTTATATTGTGTTTTTAATTTTGTTTTTTTTATCTTATCCAACTGATTTACTACAGTAAGTTACATACAAGTTATTGAATTAGTCTAGATTCCTTTTTTTTTTTTTTTTTTGAGTTATGGACTGGAATATGTTTTTTGTAGGGATCCTGTTAAATTATTATGAGCTGTTCACGGAAATATAGCCAACGGCCCGTTGTGATTTTATTGCGTTTTTAATTTGTGGAAACATTCCAGTCGACTATCTAATGTAGAACAAGTTTAGAGAGCTACAATCATTCAACTTTCTCGATACCAGTTCCCTTTGGGGAATTCCTGCAGGTTTTTTCAGCTCATGTTCTTATGGAATCCAGTATAGAGATGCCATTACAATTAGTCCTTAAGATGGTGGTGTCAGGAAAGCCACTCACATCCCTGATTACTAAGGCTGGACCAAGTAACGATTAGGGGTCAAGGCACTTTCTATCCTTTTGTCGACTGGCTGAAATGCAGGCCCTGTTTTGTTTCTACTTGCTAGATTGTCATGCTGTGTGGTTGGAGTGGTGGGCCTACAAATAAATTGGTGGGGGAAAAAAATTACAGTAAATCCATGAAACCTATAAGACCTTCAATGGAAGCAATAGTTTGTGGTCTGTAAATGACTTTAGAGATGCTTCGTAGGTTATTTCTCCATGGTGCTGACATTCCTGACCTGTTAAATGTTTCTGACCTCAGGAGATCCCTAATTTTTTATGGAGCTCTGCTACTTATTGCCATCGCTTTGTTTATTTATTTATTTAGTATTTCCTTGGAGGACAATGTACTGTAAGTCTTTGTGTAAAAGCTGCCCTTGTTGGGAGGGTTGCAGCATGTACTATACTGTAGTAAATGTCACGAGCAACCGGAGGATAGACACAACAGCCTTAGCAGTTAGCCCGTGTAGCGTGGATGGTAAACCCAAACGCGGAAGTAGCGTAAGTAGGTAGGATAACCACGCGTTTAGTCTAAGAACTCTCTTACACAAAGAGCAAGGATCTACACAAATAAACCCGCGTTCTAGCAACACACACTCAATCAAAGAAGCAACCCGAATCGGTGAGTAGTTGGCGAAGCGTCGGCAAAGGCATGGGCGAACTCAATGACTGAGCAATGTGAAGCGCCATTTTGTCTCCTTTTATGCTTCCTGGTTCACGACCGTCCTACTTCCGGGTCCTAGTGCCGGTCGTGTTACGAGTGTGCATGACAGTAAAGACCCTACTATCTCACATTTACTTGAGAAATGACCCAAGATCAAAAGTCATATTTTGTCTTATTTATTTATTTATTTATTTTTACTGAGATGCTTCTGCCATGCTTTTGTTCTCCTCATGAAAGCCTCATAAAAATAAATAAATCTGCACCTCAAATAAAAGGAATGAATAGGTTGTATTGTCCTTGTATCTCCCCTCATAGTACTAAAGCCTCCTGTCAAACTTAAACTCTAATAGCTTTTAGCCAAGTGCTACTGTAAGTACCTCAGTGTTATTTTAACAACGGATGCTAGACACCTGGAATTGGTCTATGGATCAAGAAATTAAGATTCGTGCCTTACCCGACTCACCGGAGGTAAAACAGGCAATGATTTTAGGCTGGCAGTATTTTATCTGGAGCTCAATGGTTATTTAATGATGCCCTTGTGTTCACTTTTTTTTTTTTTCATTCATCATCATACAGGCCGTATGATAGTTATAGAGTAATGAATCTTAACTAACACCTGTGAACATCAAGATCCTGCGGTTGACTGACGGATGAGTCTCTCAAGAAGCTTAATTCTCACATTAACGTGGACTATATTCCGAGAGAGAGAGAGAGAGAATGTGACCATACTGGTTTATTCTTTTACTTTCCTTAATGGGTGGGTTGTATACCGATCAACCATAGCATTATGACCACCCACCTAATATTAATGTTGTTGGTCTTCCCGTTTTCCACCGAAACAGTGATGCACAGTGTGTTCTGACACATTTTTATCACATACAGCATTAACCTTTTCATCAATTTTAGCAGTAGGAGCTCTTCTGTTGAGTCGGGCTACACAGGATCTACAAAACTGCAGCTCTTGTTGGATGTTCCTGACCACTGGAGACCAGGAACTCCAAAACTGTAGTTTTTGTTGATGTTCCTGGTCTGCAGCTCTTGTTGGATGTTCCTGTCCAGTGCAGAAATCCAGGAATATCCCACAAGAGCTGCAGTTTTGGAGTCGCTTTGACCAAATTGTCCAGCCATTACAATTTAGCCCTTCTCACTGTAGCTACATGTTCAATATCTTGTTACAAACTGTATATTAGGCAGATGTTGAACCTTTTTTTCCTGAAGCATAAGGGTTTGAGAAACTTTGACAAGGGCCAGATTGTGACTGGGTCAAAGCAACTCCAAAACTGCAGCTCTTGTGGGATATTCCTGGATTTCTGCACTGGACAGGATAGACTAAAAGTGATCCAAGGAAGGTAAAACCGGTGAACTGGTGACAGAGTCATGTGGGGACAAGGCTCACTCATGGTCATGGGTAGCGAAGGCCGGTCCATGTAGTCCGATCCAATAGAAGTGCTAGTGTAGATCAAATTAATAAGAAAAGTTAATGCTGGTCCTGATAGACAGGTGTCAGATAGATGGACAGGTCTCAGAACACACAGGCAAAGGGGGGACCTACTCAATATTAGGTAGGTTATAATGGTATGACTGAACTGAACACTTCAAACTTACACTGTATTCATCTGATATGTCAAGAAGAATATCTCTTTGAATAACAGCGAGGGTATGAGTCATGAGATAAAGCCTAAGTGTCTAGAATTAAATTCATTTTCCCCTCTTATTCTCGTTATCTTTTCGCCATGCCGTCTGGTCTACATTTAAAAGAGTACTTCGGTGTTCATAGCCAAATCAATATCTACAATATCTGTAGCCTTTTTGCATTTACCAGGGCATTCAAAACATTTAAGGGTGTCTATAAAATATCACATTTTTACTGTCGAAAATGTGGTTAGATGAGAAGAAGCTTTGGTAACAAAAACACACCCTTATGTATTATCTGAGTGTGTTTATTCAAGTCATACTGTTAGCACTGAAGTGGTTTATTTGCCTATTAAAAATTATCTTGATTTAATTTATTCTTCTTATACTCTGTGGACACATCAACCATACTGTCCAGCAGTAGCCAAGAGTGAGTTTCAGATTTGGGCTTTCAGGGAGCTTCAAAACAATAGGAACACAAACTAAAAACCATATTGCCAAAAGTGTTCGCTCTCCTGCCTTCACATGCATATGAACTTAAGTAACATCCAGTTCTTTATTACGATGGTGGCCCCACCCCCTTTGCAACTATAACAGCTTCAACTCTTCTGCACAGCAAAATCCTTAGTCTTGATTTAACCCCCAGAGTATTGATTTAACACTTTCAGAGTACATTCGTGACCATTAGGTCATATATAAACACTTGGGGTGTTAAATCAACACTGGGAATTTTGCAGTGTGTGGAAATGCTTTCCACAAAGTTTTGGTAATTTCCGACCATTCTTCAAGAAGCGCATTCATGTCTCATTCATGTCTTTATGGGCCTTGCTATGTGCACTGGTGTGCAGTCATGTCGGTCCAGGAAGAGGTCGTCCCCAAACTGCTCCCCCAAAGTTTGGACACACCTTCTCATTCAGCAAGTTTTCTTTATTGTGTTCTTTATTGTGTTCTTTAGCCCAAACGCGTCTCTTCTGCTTGTTGCCTGTCCTTAGCAGTGGTTTCCTAGCAGATATTCTAGCATGAAGGCCTGATTCACACAGTCTCCTCTTAACAGTTGTTCTAGAGATGTGTCTGCTGCTAGAACTCTGTGTGGCATTGACCTGCTCTCTGATCTGAGCTGCTGTTAACCGCCGATTTCTGAGGCTGGTGACTCGGATGAACTTCTCCTCCGCAGCAGAGGTGACTCTTGGTCTTCCTTTCCTGGGGCGGTCCGCATGTCAGCCAGTTTCTTTGTAGCGCTTGATGGTATTTGTGACTGCACTTGGGGACACTTTCAAAGTTTTCCCAATTTTTCGGACTGACTGACCTTCATTTCTTAAAGTAATGATGGCCACTCGTTTTTCTTTACTTAGCTGCTTTTTTCTTGCCATAATACAAATTCAAACTCTTTGAATGAGAAGGTGTGTCCAAGTTTTGGTCTGTACTGTATATACACACGTGGACAAAATTGTTTGTACCCTTCGGTCAATGAAAGAAAAACTCACAATGGTCACAGAAATAACTTTAATCTGACAAAAGTAATAATAAATAAGAATTCTATGAATGTTAACCAATGAAAGTCAGACATTGCTTTTCAACCATGCTTCAACAGAATTATTTAAAAAAATGAACCCATGGAAAAGGCCTGGACACCTAACTTAATAGTTTGTTGCACAACCTTTTGAGGCAATCACTGCAATCAAACGATTCCTGTAACTGTCAATGAGACTTGTGCACCTCTCTGCAGGTATTTTGGCCTCCTCACTCCTCATGAGCAAGCTGCTCCAGTTGTTTCCGGTTTGAAGGGCGCCTTTTCCAGACAGCATGTTTCAGCTCCTTCCAAAGGGGAGGATCAATAGGATTGAGGTCAGGGCTCATAGAAGGCCACTTTAGAATAGTCCAATGTTTTCCTCTTAGCCATTCTTGGGTGTTTTTAGCTGTGTGTTTTGGGTTATTGTCCTGTTGCAAGACCCATGACCTGCGACTGAGACCCAGCTTTCTGACACTGGCCAGCACATTTCTCTCTAGAATCCCTTGATAGTCTTGAGATTTCATTGTACCCTGCACAGATTCAAGACTCCCTGTGCCAGATGCAGCAAAGCAGCCCCAGAACATAACAGAGCCTCCTCCATGTTTCACAGTAGGGACAGTGTTCTTTTCTTCATATGC
>QMIH01000128.1:564308-575641 GCA_003987875.1 Clarias batrachus
ACACACACACACTTACTTCATACATCATCTTCATATATCATTGTAATCTATTTATTTCAGTCTCAGACTGACATGTGAAGTAAAATATAATTCCACAATTGAGATCTCGATGCTGATCAGTCACAAAATCCATTAAAAAACATTAAAAGCTATGTTGTTAATCATAGGATGAAATCATAGAAATCATGAGAAAGGAAAAAAAGAAAGAAAGAAGGAAGATGGAAAGGAAAGTAAGAAAGAAATGTATTTTAGTCACAGAGTGACAAGTAAAGTAATATTTCCACAATTGAGATCTCGAAGCGGATCAGTCACAAAATTCATAAAAAAAAAACATGAAATGCTATGTTTGTTTGTTTTTTTTATATTAAGTTATAGAAAGGAAGTAAAAAAAAAAGAAGAAAATATAGAGAAAGAAATTATAGCATGAAATTCAAGAGAAAGAAAGAAATCATAGGAGGGAAGGAAGGATTGATTGATTTATTTTTTTTAGTTCCAGAGTGACATGTGAAATGCTGATTTGGTCACAAAATTTATGGAAAAAAAAAACATTCAAATTCTGTTTTTTTTTCTCTATATGAAATTATAAAGATAATATAGGAAAGTAAGAAAAAAATAAATTGTATTATAGAAAGAAATTATACGAATAATTTTTAAAAAATTATAGAATTTTTTTTCTTTCTAAATTATAGAAAGTAAAAAATAATCATAGGATGAAAGAATGAATAGGAAGGAGGGAAGGAAGGATTAACTGATTGATTGATTGATTGATTGATTGACAGATTGATTGATTGATTGATTGATTGTCATGAGTGACAGGTAAAGTCATATTTTCTTCCACAATTGAGATCTCGATGCTGATCATTCACAAAATTTCTTTTTTTTCTTTCTTGCCATATTACCGAATGTATATATTTTTACACTGTATATATATTACACTGGGGTCGTACCAGTACTTCCAGCTGGGTTCTGGCCTTTTTTGCACCACTGACCAGTTTTATATAAGAAAATTTTCCGTGTAACAGCCATCGCGCGCTTGTAACAAGGCATAATAAAATGCATAATAAATTCAACATAACATAACGGAGAAGACAGTCCCGTAGGAGTGATGCTGGACAATCACACCCGGAGTGTATTCTTTATGTCCAGTCGTTTTTGTTGCTGTCACTGCAGAAAAGCCACTGTAAAGACAGGTTGTTGGACATGGAAGCAGGGTTTACAGCGATCTCAGAATATTCCAGAACGTTGGCGGAGTTGAAGTTTTCCTTCTATACTATTGAAATATTACTATTTCCTCTATCTATTTCCACTCTGTAGTTCATTATCAAACATTCACATTAATTCACTTTAAGTCAGGTTCTACAGCAGTGTAGTTTAACCACACCCACTTTTTACCACTGCGCTGTCACAATATGATCAACATGATAAATCATCTTTTAAACAAACTGAGCACAACCCAGCTCATGAATATGTTAATGCATCATGTAATATACTATATGATTAGATTTACTCTGCTGATGGAACTTCCATGCAAACACTACAGCAGGTCACATGGACACAACGTGAAAGAAAGAAAGAAAAAAAAGAAAGAAATCAAACAATCATAGGAAGAAAGGAAAGCATGAAAAAAGAAGGAAAGAAATAATAGCATGAAATTTTAGAAAAGGAAAGTCCATCATGAAAATATAGCAATGAAGTAAAAAAGACAGAAAGAAAGAAAGAAAGCATAGGATAAATTCATAGGAAGGAAAGAAAGAAAGAGATCATGGGATGAAATCATATAAAGGAAGGAAGGAAGGAAATTGTTCAGAAATGAAATTATAGCAATGAAGTAAAAAAGAAAAGAAAGAAAGAAGGTAAGCATAGGATAAATTCATAGGAAAGAAAGAAATCATGGGATGAAATAGGAAGAAATGAAAGAAAGAAAAAAATAAAGAAATAAAGGAAGGAAGAAGACATAGAAATCATTATATGAAATTATATAAATAATATGAAGAATGGAAAGGAAGAAAGAAAAAAGAATGATAGAAAGGTGAGAAAGAAAACAGGATGAAATTATAGAAATCATATGTAAAATGGAAAGAAAGAAAGACATACAGAAATCATGGGATGAAATCAGGAAGAAAAGAAAGAAATCATAGTATGAAATTATAGAAATCATATGAAAAATGGAAGGGAAGAAAGAAATCATGGGATGAAATCAGGAAGTAAAGAAAGAAACAAAGAAAGAAAGGAAGGAAGAAGACAAAGAAATCATCATATGAAATTATATAAATCATATGAAGGATGGAAAGGAAGAAAGACGACATGAAAGAAAGAAATCATGGGATGAAATCATAGGAAGAAATGAAAGAAAGAAAGAAAGGTGAGAAAGAAAGCATATGAAAATGGAAAGAAATACAGGAATTATGGGATGAAATCTGGAAGAAAAGAAAGAAAGAAATCAGGATGAAATGATAGAAATCATATGAAGAATGGAAAGGAAGAAAAACAACATGAAAGTAAGAGGGAGAGAATTTATCAGGAAGGAAGGAAAAAAATAAGAAAAAAAGAGAGAAAAAAACATGAAAGATCGAAAGAAAGACAAAAATAATAGGTAGGTACTACAGTGTCGTAAACTAGTACAGTAATACAGAACAGTAATTCAGCACGGAATAGTAGTAAAGTGGTACAGTACAGCAGTAATTCATTACAGTAATGCAGTACAATAATGCAGGACATTAACAGTAGCGCAGGCTTTGTTACTACATGGAGCTCTTTGTTTTCAGAAGTATTTACAGCATTACATCTCATAAGAGAAGACGAAATTTTTCATGAAGTCTAATTATAACATAATCTGACAAATATTAGTGACGGAGCTGGCCGGGGCTAAAGTACGCCGCTGCAGAACGCCTGAGAGAAAGTTTGATACGTTCCTTAGCAACATGTGACAGCACCTTCGTCTTCAGTGTATCGCCGCTGCAGCAGATAAGTTGTGTGTGAACGTCTTGAGGCTGGTCGTGTCCTGTGTGAGTAACTCTGTATCACTCACTGAGATCTCTGCTGTTTTTCTTCCTTTGTCAGCTCCTCACCTCTACATCTTTCTCTCTCTGGCATCCAAACACACACACACACACACACACACACACACACACACACACACACACACACACACACACACACACACACACACTCTCTTCTTTTGTTATGAGCTGAACGTGAGGAGTGTATAGATGTTAGCGTGATAGTGTGTTAGCTTGAGGAGTGTGTTAGTGAGCACAGTGTTTGCTTGTGTTGATTGCAACTCGTTAAAGTGGCTCAATAATATTTAGATCTGGTGACTGTGCAGGCCATGGGAGATGTTCAACTTCAATGTTCATCAAACCACTCTGTCGCCAGTCTTGCTGTGTGTATTGGTGCATCATCATCCTGATACACGGCACCACCTTCAGGATACAATGTTTGAACCATTGGGTGCACATGGTCCTCCAGAATGGTTCAATAGTCCTTGGCAGTGACGTGCCCACCTAGCACAAGTATTTATCCTTGGGAATGCCATGATATCGCAGCCCAAACCATCACTGATCCACCCCCATGCTTCACTCTGGGCATGCAACAGTGTGGGTGGTACTGTACGCTTCTTTGGGGCGTCTCCACACCGTAACTCTCCCGGATGTGGGAAAGACAGTGAAGGTGGACTCATCAGAGAATAATACATATTTCACATTGGCCACAGCCCAAGATTTTGGCTGCTGGCACCACACTCTTCGTGTACACATGTAAACATAAACACAAACACTTTCCATATACATGAACGAACACTCTGTATATACAGTACATAAACACTCACCATATATACACACACACCATTTATATACTGTATGCAAACACATTCACCTTACACATGTGCACATTTTCACAGCTGTGAAGTTGTTCTGGCTGGGTGACACCGTGAATGCGTGAGAGCCGATGAGAACATTTAATGTCTGTGTGTGTATAAACGAATCAAATACCAGACTTAAAGTTCTCTGTTTCTTCAATCTCTCGATCACTCCATCACACTCTCTCTCTTTCCCACACACACATACAGGGAGGAGTGCATTAGTATACTTTGTGCTGGTGCCCAGCAAATAGCCGTCCATTAGTCTGGTATAAAGGCCATGGGCGGAATATTGGAGAGAGCAGTATTGCTGATCTTGGATCAGCTCGGCGTAGACGTGATTACAGTGAAATCAGAGCGACGTGTCATGCTGGGTCTCCTGCCAATGTGAAACAGAGACACCGAAGCCGAAATGGCCTTATATTATAAATCTAGTGTGCTATTAGGTCGGGTGTAAAAGCCATTAGCTAATGCCCTAGGTAGTGCACTTCATCTCCAATTTGGAGCCATTTCTGATTTCAGCATGTACACCAAAAAAAATGTAGGGAAGAATATACACCTACAAAATAAAAGCACGTACTATACATTTAATGTTATTTTTTCCTCTCTCTAACTTAGTCATTCTTATCCATCATTCCCACATCGAGGCTACACCTACCAACCAGCTTTCATGAGTTTCCTCCATGACAGCAGCCAACCACCTCACAGACACCCATGATTCATGAGAACACATCCCTCCCCTCTGAGAGCTCTGAGATTGGCTCAGCCAATCAGCTCTCTCAAGGCTCCCAGCTGCGAGAGGCTACAGGATTTGAACTTGCGACCTTTACATTACGGCATTTGAAATACGCTTTTATCCAGAGCGACTTACATTTTTATCTCATTATGCTCTACATTGAGGGTTAAGGGCCTTGCTCAAGGACTTAACAGGGACAACTTGGTGGTCATGGGATGTGAACCTAGGACCTTCCGAACTGTAGGCCAACACCTTAACCACTGAGCTACCACTGACCTAGATACCACTACGGCATTCGATACTGCTACGCCGGCTCCAGCGATCTATAAAAACAATTATGAAAGTGGACCTGGGCTTTCTTTGTAGAAACCACTATTTGCTCTAAAAGGCATCGTTGGCTCAGAGGTAGGTTTCTCGCCTGACCAGGTTCAATTCCCAGGAAATGAATGCAGTGTCGGTCCCAAACATGCAGAAAATGGGATGGTTGTGTGAGGAAGGGCATCTGGTATAAAACTTGCCAAGTTGTGTGCTGGTCAGATGGTCCACTGTGGCGACTGAAAAAACTGAAAGACCAGTTACCTGACCCAATACCTTTTCAGTTTATTCAATTTACAGTATGGAAGGAGTCTCCAGTGTCAATGTCTGGGTCTAGTCTAATCCACCACAAATTTTACCTCCAATGTGAACTTTTTCTTCTTACTCCAGTTTCTCTCTCTCTCTTCTGTCTTTCTCTTTGCCTTGTGTTTCGTCTCTGTCTCATCCTTTTTGTCTCTACAGCATCTGTCCATCTTGATTTTTAAGATGGACAACTTTGCGGTTTGTTTTTGGTAACATGGTACACAAGATTTTATAATGTTGGAGAAAATGAAAAAAGCTAAAACAAAACAAGACGCGTTAGTAACCGCCTTGATTCCAGGTATTAAATTAATCTAAATCCAAATACAGCTCAATAAAAAAAATCAATCAATATTATTGTCTTTATATCTTATCTGTTTTCTCTCTAGATGAAGTGTGTGAGTACTGGTTTCGTCAATGCTCCCACGGTCCGCTCAACACACACATTTCATGTCACGAAACACATCCGAAAGTGCAGGTTATTGTCACTGTAACCGTCTACGAGCTCAAACACGACAGAGATAAGAGACGACCGAGAGTGTTTACCCCCATTTTGGAAACAATACATGGTCATAAATGAAAGAACAGACATCGCTTCTCGCTCCACCGCCCGATCGTATCGTTTCGCAGAGGTTCCGTCATCATTCTTGCGAAACAGGAAATGAAGAAGAAGAAGCCTATCGAGGCTCAAGTCTCAAGCTCTTTTGTTTAGTTTCCACATAGTTCGTACCCCTTTATACCCAAAAACCGTGAACGGAAATGCTGCATACTATATTTGAGCATATGGTAAATATATTATGTAATGTGGATGTAAGTCACATTCTTTCATGTTGACCTGATGATCTCAGACCGACAGAAAATCATTAACTTTTAAGAACAACAACAAAATATCAGCGCAGCCATTTGGGAAATTAAGTATCCAGCAATCGCATATTCTATGGCACGCAGGATGAATGCAACATATTCAGTAGCAATTTTTTTTTTCCTCAAGAACGTTTATTTTTACTTGTTACAATATGTGGGGAAAATATATATTGCTAAATGTATTCTCTCGCCTGCCTTCACATGCATATGAACTAGAGAAACATCGGATTCTTAATCCATAGGGTTTAATAACATGATGTTAGCCCCACCCCCTATAACAGCTTCAACTCTTCTGGGAAAGCTTTCCACAGGGTTTAGGAGCGTGTTTATGAGAATTTTTGACCGTTCTTCCAGAAGCGCGTTGGTGAGGTCAGACTTTGATCTGAGTTGGACAAGAAGGCCTGGCTCGCCGTCTCTGCTCTAATTCATCCCAAAGGGGTTGAGGTCAGAACTCAAGCCAATTTCTTCCACACCAATCTCGCTCATCCATGTCTTTATGGACGTTGCTTTGTGCACTGGTGCGTTGTCAAGTTGTGAACAGGTGTGGGGATGTTTTTCAGGAGTTGGGTAACCAGTGTAAGGAACTCTTAATGCCTCAGCATACTAAGACATATTTTGGCCCCTTCCTGTTTCAACGTGCCAATCTCATGCTTTGACCTACTGTATACAGCCATAGCTGAAAATATCAATATTAGTCATAATGCAAAAGTTAACCTTGTTCGAATCTTCACCTGTGTTTAATGGCAGTTCACAAACAAACTACTGCCACCTGCTGTATTGGCGAGTGTTAATACTCAAGTGTACCTAAGAACCAAGAATGAATGAACATGGGTCAGTGGGAGGAGCAATAATTTCTGGGCACCTTACAAATCAATCGTGCCTAATGTGAAAACGTCCGATCCGCCCCTTCCGTTTGCATGAGCTTATAGGTGGCCATGATTGGCTCGTCTTTCTATGATTGATGTGTGAGTGCAAGTATGCTGCCCCTCTCCACAGGAGAGCACAGTGAATCTGCTTTCTGGGATATTAATGGTGTCGCAAAACCCTGGACTCAAACTCCAGATAATAGGAGAAAAAAAAATTGGTGTAAATGCAAAGTAATACAGTCATATAAGACATCGTTCCTTATATTAATGAAAAACTGTTTTGGAAGATGTCTTCAGTATTATTTTTGCCTTTTTTTTGTTTTGTGGTGTTTTTTTTTTTTTTTAAGTTTTTGCAAAATGTGTGTTGCGGCATTTCATTGAAAAGGCAGCATCCCTTTTACTCCCTCTGGATAATAGGCATGAAGGACAAGATGGTAAGAATGACTGAAGTGAAAATTATTCTCCTTCATTTGACAGAAAGAATGAGATGACAGCAGCAAGAAGTCGAGTGTGAAAGGCGCTAGCTAAAATAAAAGAGAGAGAGAGCAGTGTGTTTCTTCCACTACTGTCATTGATAAACTTTCACTTTCCGTAGAAAAGTCATTAAAACCATGGCTACAGGAGTCTTGTGTTATTACTCGTTGCGTGCCGTGTCACATCTCAGGCGCTTTCTACAATTTAAAAACGCTTCTGAGGTCTTAATGCTGCGTCTGACTTATTTAACATGTCTGTCTGCTCTAACATTAGCACCTTCAACAAATACTCAGTGATGGCACGAATTCCTAAAGTCGATCAAAACCTAAGGAATATTATCAGTGCGCTAGAGCGGATGTTTGATCTTTACCAAACATCCGCAAAGCGTTCGATAATATGGACGAGATATAAAAAAATATGAGAAAATCTATATCTTATCTCTTTTTTTTTTTTTTTTTGTCCTGTCTGCTCACAGAAGGGAAAGATTTGGAAGGTATAATTGCCAGCAATCATTTTCATAACACCAGAGGAATCAGGTTTCCTTGGGGAAGTCAAGATATTACAGAGAATTTGCGCAATTAGTAAGGAATAAAAAATAACATGACCATGAGGGACCGATGTGACTCAATCAGAAGTGAATATTTTCCAACAAGAGCAAATGTAGAAGAGTGTTATTCCTTTTATACCGTCGTAATTGCGGTAACCCAATGGCGCAGTCCCATTCTCAGCGGTTCGTCCCAGGTTAAAGGGTTTCCTGGTTCTGCAGAGAAGAATATACACGAGTCCTGCATTCAGCAAGTCTGGCGTTGCTCAGCCCTTATTTTGAAAAATTTGAGCTGCGCTCCATTCCGAACATTTCACATTGCGGATATTAAATATTGACTATTTATTTGAACAAAAACTGAGACCATTATAAAACATACTACTGAAATGTGTATGATTTAATTATTAATTAATAATAATAATTGTTGACGTTTTTTTTTTTTTTTTAACTATAGATAACTAGCCTATATAACTCTAAGGATTTCTTGATTAAGTTAAATGTAAATTTTTGTGTCCTTTAAATATGTCATCCTCTATCATAATGATAATAACTATATAACTATGTAATTATATACATTTATAAACTATATAAAATGTAAAGCTTTGTCAAGCTTCATTTTTGTTTCACACTCCGTCAAGACGCAATGACTGAAGGGAAATTTTTCATTCCCTTTTCACTCGTACCCTACAATGTTCGCGGTTCCCTTTGACTGAACATTTTCGCTCCCTGCGTTTTGGAATCACACTTAACATGGCTGAACACTCTGTGAAGTATACTTTGCACTGTACTTCAGGCCTTTTGGAACGCACCTTCAGATGTGTGCTGTTGACACCAGGATGGAGCTGAGGCGCCATACACTTTCTGTGCATGAGGTGGAGCTGACCATGGTGCTGAACACATTCTGGGGTTTTCTTCTACTTGGTTGAGTGCAGAAAGTAAAAGTTGCAATTTATTTTACAATGAAATGATATTTTTCTTCATCAACTTATACTTGAACAAGCCTCTCTCTCTCTCTCTCTTTCTTTTTTCTATTTAAGTAAAAGCTAAAGCTTAAAGCTCGTCATGTTTCTGTGCAAATGCAAAGCCCTCCTTCTCTCTGTTGGAAAAACATGAAAAGATTTAGCTTTATCTCTGGATGATACAGAGCACTGGAGACACCATTGAAGTAATAGGAAATAAATGTCAATGACGCACCCGTACCCACCACCACCACCACCAATAAAAAGCCCACACAAATACAAGTCCATGTTCTGTATTTCTGCTCCTCCTGACCTTTCTTTGTTAAACTGAAAACAAACAAAAAAACAACAATAAAAAAAAAAACGTGTGCATAATTCTTAGAGAAGGAGAAGGTGTTGGGTTTGGATACTGTATGTACTTAGACGTTTTCAATAAACCTAGTCTTTTAAAGCATGCCATAGTGATAAACCTGCATGCTCACGGACACATATTGAATGGGGTGCCTTTGCTAGCAGAAAGATAAAAAGCCAAGAGGGAATTTGTTATAAACTGTTAAATGGACTGTGAAATATTGGTTGAGAATAAATTTATTACTAGACTTTCAGCGGATCTTACATTAAGCCGCGCCATCGTCGTCGTTCTAATACGAAGAGCCTATCTGGACGTTTTTTGTTTTTTTTTTCCTCCTCCCTTGTATAGCCCTGACCTAATGTTATTCACTATCGTTCAATTAATTTATGACAAGTTGAATGAAATGCTGTCCCCTAGCTTTCTGTCCGATATCCAGTATAAATATATGCCAGTTCATCTACGGCTAATTTAGATTAAAAGCCTCAGGCCATTTTGTTAAATGTGCCCTAGCTGCACTTGCAAAATCTGAGTAAAGTATATTCAGCTTTTATACGCAGCTTTTTTTTCTTTTTCTTTTTAACTGTAAAAGCAAAATGTAATTCTCGAATCTATACCCTAACACTTTATTTTTTTCCCCTCCTTCTTACCTCACAAAACAAAGCATAGTGGATTTAATGAGTTTTCCCGAGCCTTCTATGCACCACACGTTGCGCCCTCCGATTGAAAGTTCTGTGGCATTTAATTGCAGATATGTCTTGCTGCAGGCTCTGTGAAATTTCAATTGATCTAAAACCTCATTAGGTCTATTTTCACACTCCTACTTTCTGATTAGGCTGCAAAACTGCAACTGGGAAAATTACAAAGAGGGCAAAAAAAGTAGCACATGTTAGTATTCATCCTACACCTGGTGCCTTTAAAAAAAAAAAAAAAATATATATATATATATATATATATATATATATATACACCTATTGGTCCACTATGAGTAGGAATCAGAAGTCAGGGTTGAAATTTTCATTGAGGTTAAACTGAGCTAGAGTTGGCTTTAAATCAACACGTTTTGATTCAAGCAGATTAAACTGTATACTTTTAGAAAGATTGTTAATGTGACCATAGATAATCGGGTGGCATGAAATCCCTAAATGCACATGCGTGTATACAGTATATGGACACATTTATATGTATATACAATGCCCTCCACAATTATTGGCACCACCGGTTAGGATGTGTTCTTAAACTTAATTGTAGAAAAATCTAATCTTTAACCTTTAAAAATAAATAAATAAATAAATAATGACTACAGTACTGTGCAAAAGTCTTAGGCGGCGTATTATCTGTAGTAAAAATTTTGTTATATAAGTTTGTCATCTGCATTATTATGTACAATTCCATTCCCTACAAAGATGCACTCAAATCAATAACATTACAGAAGAATATCTGAATGCTTGTAAAGAAAACAACATAGTTCATGACAGACCAGTTTTCAGATGGGGAAAAAAAATCAATGATGTAGACTCCTGGGTTTTGCATGAAAATAGGAAAAGGAAAAAGAAAAAGGAGCGAGTGTGACGAAGTTACCAAAAGAACTCATATTCTCCAGCATGCTCAGTAAAACCTAACAGCTGTTTTATTTACAGTACAGGGAACATCCACAAAAAAAAAAGTCATATGCAATGATGCTTTTGAAAACATTTCTACATTAAAATAAACTTCTATAAAAAGCAATAAGTAATAACATAAACAACATGTTTATGAGAAACTCTTTGAACAGAAGCGGCAGTGTTCGATACAGATGTGTGCAGGATTCTAAGTAAAACAGGTGTTAGGTTTTACTTAGTTCTTTTAGTAACTTTGTTAAAATCCTTTCTATTTTCAAATCCTTTTTTTTCAAATCCTTTCTTTTCAAATCCTTTCTATTTTCATGCAAAATCCAGGACTCTACATTTTATATATGAGTCATGTAATATGTCGCTTTCTTTACATATTTGCTTTGCATATTTTGAATGTAACAATTTGTACTACAGATAATATGGCGCCTAAGACTTTTGCGCAGTACTGTGTGTGTGT